>JACEIK010000042.1:0-45240 GCA_018107945.1 Datura stramonium | reverse complement strand
ATGGGGAAGGGGGTGCCTATATATAGGCATAAGACTACCTAAAACCCTAAGGCCCATCTGCTAACAATTATATGGGCTAACAATAATATGGGCTAACAATTTGAACTTGAGTCAAATGTTGAATCCACTTTTTTATTCTTTCTCTTTCCTCCCTTATTCTAAAAAGGGAAAAAGAGAAAAGAGGGGCAGAGAGATTCATCATCAATATTTGATTGATCTCTGATTTTCTTCATCCCTTCCCATCACAGTAACTAGAATGAGAAAAAGAAAAATATCAATGCACATACGGATACAATAAATACAGTCGCCTGACATCTCAAATTACAAATATAGAAAATTAAAGAGAGAGAGAGAGAGGAAATAACCTAAATGCATGTATGAATATAATTAAATACAGAGAGAAATAAAAAAACCAAAATAGAGAGAGAGAGAGAGAGAGAGAGAGAGAAAGAGTATATAACCTAAATGCATGTATGGATACAATAAATACAATTGCCATACACCTCAAAAAAAAATATAAATACCGAGAGAGGTGAAAATATAAAATAACGAGAGAGGGAAAGAGGATACAACCTAAATGCATGTATGAATACAACAAATGTAGTTGCTTGATCCAAAAAAAATAGAAATTTAGAAAGAAAAGGGTGGAAATACAAAATAAAGAGAAAGAGAGAGCTAAAAATACAGTAAACAAAGAGGGAAAGAGGGATAGAGAATGAGAGAAAGAGGGGGTTGAGAGAAGGAGAGAGAGCGGAGAGCAGGGAGAGAGAGAAAGTAAGATAGAAAGAGAGAGAGAGAGAGGGGGAAAGAGAGGCGAGAGGATATATATATTTTTTGCCTAAAAATATTTTCATGAATTATAAATACTCAAACTTTATGAAATTATGGGTAACCATAATCCAAACAAAGTATAAGCTCACTCAAATGTGAGCTAGTCAATTATATTTTCACGGGTTAAATTAAATGCCCATATTCCCTAGTAAGTTGGTCAAGGAACCTTTTAGGTTAAATTTGAAATATTTAAGGTCGAAATTAAGATAAATAAAAAACTAGAAGAGACCAAATTGAATATAGGTCAATCAATAAGGATCTAAATAAAACTGACAAAAACAGACGGCGGCGAAAGCACATTCATATCCAGCATTACACCTCAAAGAATATACAAATACAGAGAGAGATGTGAAAATACAAAATAGAGAGAGGAAAAGAGAATACAACCTGAATGCATATATGAATACAACAAATACAATTGCTTGATCTAAAAAAAAAAAAAATTTAGAAAGAAAAGGATGAAAATACAAAATACGGAGAGAATAGTTAAATATACAGTAAACAAAGAGGAAATTGGGGGGNGGGGGAGGGGAGAGAAGAGAGAGAGAGGAGAGCAGGAGAGGAAGAGAGAAAAAGAGAGAGACAGAAAGAGAAGCGAGAGAGATATATGTTTTTTTTGACCTAAAACTGTTGTCATAAATTGTAAATACTCAAACTTTATAAAGCCATAAGTAACCATATTCCAAACAAAAAGTGTAATTCACTCAAATCTGAGCTAGTGGATTATATTTTCACAGGTTAAATTAAATGCTCATACGGTCAAGGGACCTTTTAGGTTAAATTTGAAACATTTAAGGTCGAAATCGAGATAAATGAAAACCTGGAAGGGACCAAATTGAATGTAGGTCAATCGATAAGGATCTAAATAAAATGGACAAAAACAGACCGGGGCGAAAGCACATTCATATCCAGCATTACTGCTTGTTCTTCTTTGGCAAAGAAAACCACCATTCTCTTCTCGAAGTTTCTCTTTTAAGTAATACTCTATACTCTAACCTAAAACCTCCAACAACGTTGCCGGAATATGAGTCGCTACGACAGCCGTCCGGCAGACCCTGGCTCTTACCGCGACCGTCGCAGGTAGAAACCCTAATTATTCAATCTCCGCCTATACGTAACATATTCATACGCGATACTTCTTATTACTGCAATCCTGCTTAGGTTTAGCTTCTTTGGACAAAGTGTATTTAATTGTGGATTTATCTCCGGCTATAAACATATTCTTATACGCTTTCAATATTATATACGACAGTTCTTATTGATAGTAACTGTGCTTAGGATTTTATCTGCTATGAATAAACAGTATTTAGCTTTAGATTTTTTCCAGCTATATGTATAAACGTACTCTTATCGGCTTTTCATGTACAATATTCTTATTGACTGTTATTATGGTTAGGGTTTATGATTCCTGTGAAATTTATTTAATTGTGGATTAATCGAACATTACTTGAAATGGCTCTTCTAGTATCCTCCCTAGGGAAAAAGATATATGAGAGTTTGTTTTACTATTCTAAAAAAAAAGTTGTATCCTCATTTCGTAATCCTTCCCTACCTAGCTACTCTAGGTTGGGTTGTAGGTCCTGGGTGCAGAAGTGGATATACTCGTATAAGTATTTCTTATATGATAGTTTCTAATGACTGTAATATTGTTAGGGTTTTAGCTGCTTTGAATAAACTGTTCAATTTTGGATTATTTTCAGTGATTCGGGCTTCGGCGGGGGCTCAAATTATAGGTCATCATCATCTAGCAGGAGAGACTACGAGGGTAAGGAGTCTCCACGGACGGTTGATTTGGATGGATTGACTCCATTTGAGAAGAATTTCTATGTTGAATCACCATCCATCGCGGCAATGACTGAAAGCGAGGTGGAAGAGTATAGGCGACGGAGGGAGATCACTGTTGAGGGCCGTGATGTGCCCAAGCCTATAAAGTCCTTTCATGACGTAGGATTTCCAGGTATATTAAAGAAAAATGGCCTTTATAGAACCACTATCCAGTCTCCAGCAAAAAAATTAAGTTTTATACGGTGTAATTTTGATTGAAACTAACACAATCGGGAATATAGGGTGTGTAACCTGTTGTAGCTGGTCAAATTAGACTGATTGTGATTCATAAATATATATTGTGAGTATACCAAAACAGAAATCTCAGTGTCTCCCAATCCTCCAAAACAGAAATATTATTGCGAGTATACTCTAATTTGTCCAAGAGCTCAACCGTGGTGCTACTTGTTACAATTTCCTAATATTGCAGTGTGGGATCCTCTTGGTATTGTTTGGGGCTAACGAGGTACTTTGTTCGAGGGTCTGTTATGCAGAAAGCCTGAAGTATAGTAGTAGTACACTGACAATCGTTTTCTCTTATTATTTTAGTAGTGCTTCAACTATAGATACTTGGAATTGTCAATCAATATGAACTAAATCAACATCATAGGAGATGGAAGGATGGTCTCAATGAATAACGGAAGTCATGCATCTAAGTTTAAATAACCATTGTGAATTATCAATGTGTCTGATTTAGTGAATTACGGAGCTGTGCAGATCTAGTGACTGAGGAAAAGTTTCCGATTTTAATGTAGAACTCATCAACTCATACTGCTTTTCGGTTTAATTATTATTTTCATATTACAAAACCAACATACCTCGTGTAATCCCACAAGTTTGGTTTGAGGAGGATAGGATGTGCATAAACCTTAATCCTACCTTACCTTTGTAGGCAGAGAGGCTCTTTCTGCTAGACTCTCAGCTCAAAAGAAAAGTATTCGACACACGATTTCAAGAAAAATATGATAGCAGAATAACAAGATACAAAACAAACGAAGCAACAAATAATAATACATATTGAGGCACAAGAAATTACGCGATTACTAAATAATACTACTAAAAAGGAGAAAATGAGAGGAGGAGGCTAGCTCCTGCCTCTCCCACACAAAGTGTGACAACATTCAAATACCTACTAACCTTTTATCATAGTCCTCTATCTTCATACCTTCCTATCTAAGGTAGAAACGTATTGTTTTCAATTATTCAAATGACTCTTGTTTTCTTTGAGGGGGTTTATACACATCAATTTTTTTGCTTACACGTGTGACAAGCTTCTGGTTGAATGACACTTCATTTTTCTTTTTCCTTTTTGATAACCAGAAGATTAAATATTTTGTTTTTCTTTTCCCGCCCTTCTATGTTTGCTTGGTGCCACTACTTCAGATTATGTCTTGCAAGAAATTGAAAAGGCTGGCTTCAGTGAACCTACACCTATTCAAGCTCAAGGTTGGCCTATGGCCTTGAAGGGTCGTGATCTCATTGGTATAGCAGAAACAGGGTCTGGGAAGACAATTGCTTATCTGTTGCCCGCAATTGTGCACGTTAATGCCCAGCCATTTTTAGGTATAAGCACAGAGCAGCTCATTCACTCCCGAGAACATGCATCTTCATACTTTGCTGAGCAGTACTTTCTTCTTGCTGCATAGTGTGATTTTTGATGCAACTCTTCTCTCTCTATTTCTTTTTTGTTCATGTCTTATTTTCAAGCGCCTGGAGATGGTCCAATTGTCTTAGTGTTAGCCCCAACTCGTGAACTTGCTGTTCAGATTCAACAAGAAGCTACTAAATTTGGTGCATCATCACGGATTAAGAGTACCTGCATTTATGGTGGGGTTCCAAAGGGGCCCCAAGTTCGTGATCTTCAGAAAGGTAGGTGGTGATATGCTCAACGTGACTTTACTACTGTGTCGTGATGTTGATGGATCGGGTATATCCTAGAGCTTCTTCTCTCAGTTTTATAGTATTATTTGCATGCCATAATAGAACTAATCAATATATTTTTACTTGATAGGTGTTGAAATTGTAATTGCCACACCTGGAAGGTTAATTGATATGTTAGAATCTAATAATACAAATCTGCGAAGAGTGACATATCTTGTGCTGGATGAGGCTGACCGCATGCTAGACATGGGTTTTGAACCTCAGATCCGCAAAATTGTTTCTCAGGTTTGTTTCTGTAATTACCTGTTAGATCCAAAATTGAATTTCCCTTCTTGTCATAGCATTCTGCATATGAAGCGCCATTAGCTGTTCTGTCTTTTATTTCTCTGAATTGCTAGTTTTTCTGGCTTCTTTTACTTGATCAAATCCTTGTTCTCAGCTCAAATTATAAGTTCTTTTGAATTTATTTCTTAAGCTGTTGGTATTATGGTTGAATGGTTTTGCAGATACGCCCAGATCGTCAAACGCTATATTGGAGTGCCACATGGCCCAAAGAAGTTGAGCAGCTTGCAAGACAATTCCTTTTCAACGCATACAAAGTGAGTTTCTTTCGAGGTTCTGATCCAGTTCCTCACCCATTCAAAGTCAGGATGTTGATCACTATGTTGTGGCCCAGCTATTCTTTCTATAGTGTCATCAAGATGAGAAGTGAATGCACTATTTTCCTTGAATTAATAGTTTGAACATGATCTGTATACTTCTTTTTAACTATTTTCGAAAAATTGCTCAGGTGATTATTGGTTCAGCTGACCTGAAAGCTAATCATGCTATTCACCAGCATGTGGAAATTGTCCCGGAGAGCCAGAAGTATAATAAGTAGGGTTTTATCCCATTATTTTCTTATTTCTAAGTATTGCAGGCCTCAGAACCTTTTATCATATGTTCTTTCGCAATTGTTTGGATTCTTCCATTGAATTAAACCTGTTTTGTAAGTTCAGATTAGTAAAGTTGCTGGAAGATATTATGGATGGTAGTCGGATTTTAGTATTCATGGACACCAAAAAGGGATGTGACCAAGTAACTCGGCAGCTCCGGATGGATGGTTGGCCTGCACTTTCTATTCATGGTGATAAGAGTCAGGCAGAAAGAGATTGGGTCCTTTCAGAATTCAAAGCTGGAAAGTCTCCTATAATGACGGCTACAGATGTTGCTGCTCGAGGTCTAGGTATGCCTAGCATAAGGAAACTCTATTGGCCCTTTTATTATAAATATATCCATTTAGTACTCATCTTAATATCAGATTTTGTCTCCAATTCATCCTGCTCCCAACACAAGACATTCAGCACTCATTTTCTTTAAAAATTAGCTATTTTCCCATTGGCCTGTAGGGTCTTTTGGTATGAGTTCCTCCCAACCGGCCAACCCTGCCTCGCCACCTCAAAAAGAATATGCACAAATGCGCAACAGAAAGAGAAAGAACTATACAAACAAAAGTGGAACCTGAAGTTCTTTTGGGTGGTGGAGGTGGGGCGATCTGCTTGAATTGTTGTAACAAAATTATTGCTAGAAGTTTTGATTTGCTTCTTACAGCATTGATAGTCCATGCCAGTTAAAGGTTCAGCTTAAAATGACCTTCTTGTACTATAAAGGGTCGTTTGATATGCTTGGATAAGCATAGATAGTCCTAGGATTGAAATTTTAGTATTGCCTTATCCCTTGTTTGGTTGGTTACTAATCCTTGCATATGGGATAAGTTACACCAGGATGAATAATTAGTACCGGGATAAGTTCTCCTTGGAATAGGATGGAATAATAGTACAAGGATTAGTTATACGGGGTAAAACAAGAAAATGGAAAAAATACCCATGAGGTCCCTTCCCACCCTTTCTCTACAAAATAAGGTGGAGGGTATTTTTGTAAACACACAACTTACAAGTTATGCAATGCATATTATTTTTAATACTATAAACCAAACAGTCAATAAAACATAATACCCACGATAACTATCCCAGCATAATACCCCTAAAGGTTGGTTATAATTTGTTCAACCTTTTCATCCAGTGATGTGAAGGATGAAACGGATTATTTATTGTGTTAAACATCATAGTAGAATTATATACGTGCCAAATAAAAAGGTGAGGTGCGGATTGGAGAATGAATTTAAAAATTGAGAATCATGTAGTGGGCAGAGATGGAGTAAGAGCTTGGATGAAAAAGAATATTCAATCTATCAACTACCCTCAATCACAGATTAGTTGGGATTGCTGTATGAATCCTATTATCTAGTTTGCTCTATTAGATATATTGATTTCCACACTATGTACTCTAGTGATAACAAAGACAATAATTACAGGAAAATTGTAGGTTTTTGAAAACCAGTGTCTAAATCTTAGACAAACTAAAGAGTAAAGCCTCATTTATTTGCACTTAATCGAGGTCTGAGTCTGAATAGTTCATACCTTAGGCCATTAAGTGCATTTGTTTATATTAAGATTTTAAGTTTTAATATAGGAAAATTGGAGGTTTTTAAAAACAAGAGTCTAAATCTTACACATACTAATTAATTTTAGAAAAACTAGAGGTTTTTTTTCAAACTGGAGGTTTGTTAAAGCTTACACGGACTTAGAATTATCGAACCCATGACAAATCTGGATGTCTTATCTTCTAAGGCAAACTAGAGGTTCTCTAGATCTCGATCTCATCTAAATACAATGTTCTATTATGTGTCAGATCCCTCAGAACTCTGACTGTATGGATTTCTACATTGTTATACTTTTTCCCGTGTCTGTGACTATTGGTGTTATTATAGTCTATATTGTTGCGATCATATTTTCATAGATTGAATCTAAATTTTGTGGCCATCAGATATGAAGATATTCAGCTCTTGATAAGGAAATTTTCAGTTCCGTTGATAAAAAAAAGAGGACAATTTTCCAGTTTTAATATAATAACAGAAATAACTCATGTTGGCACTTGGTGTGTTCTCAATGCTCCATATATCTTGTTTGCTATATACCCTTGCATTACCATGCCACAAAGAGCAATGACTAATATCTGCTCTTAAGAGGTAGTCCGACAAGGTAAAGATATTCTGTGCAAGAAGGAAGCATGGTAAATTGTTCCGAAGTACTGAAAAATGGTTATCACTTTAATTAGGGGGTTGATCTCGAAGGACCATTAACGTTGTCTTAGGGAGAAAGAAATAAAGATGCACCATAACCAAGTTAACTACTATTTGGAAACATTTTATGGACATTATAACTTACTTTTGAATTGGTACAGATGTGAAGGATGTAAAATTTGTAATCAACTATGATTTTCCTGGATCATTGGAGGACTACGTTCATCGCATTGGTAGAACGGGAAGGGCTGGTGCCTCAGGGACAGCATACACATTCTTTACTGCTGCGAATGCTAGGTTTGCGAAGGACCTTGTTAACATTCTTGAGGAGGCTGGACAGAAGGTCAGTCCTGAATTGGCAAAAATGGGACGACGTGCTCCTCCCCCTCCAGGTCAGTCTATTGGCCGTTTCTGGAAATAAATTTGATCTTGTGATTCATCATAGCGCATCAATAGATTGGATATTTTTTATCTCCTGCCTGCCTGGTAGGATAGATGGACTAAATTCCCATGGAATTCTGTTAATAAAATTCTGCACCTGTTCGAGAGAATATTGAACTCAGCCAAATTTCCATATCAAGCACAATGAGTAACCCAGGAGCCAATATAAGATGTCGGAAACTAGTCAGCATCAAACTTATTCTCAACTCCGCCCAAATTCCCATGGAATTCTGTTAATAAAATTCTGCACCTGTTCGAGAGAATATTGAACTCAGCCAAATTTCCATATCAAGCACAATGAGTAACCCAGGAGCCAATATAAGATGTCGGAAACTAGTCAGCATCAAACTGAGCCAACTCCGCCCCATCCCCCACCCCCATCCCCCCCCCAAAAAAGAGATAATGGTTGATGTGTTTCCTTTCTTATACGGCTAGGTCATGGAGGGTTTCGAGATCGTGGAAGGGGTTATGGAGGCAATAGGCAATGGAGCTAAAGAACACTGGGTACCATCGAAGACAAATCATCCAAATGCCGGATTTCCTTTCAAAGCTAGTAATTTTGGTCAGCTGATGGAAATCTACTCATCATCTAGCAAGGATCATGACCATATTTATCTTGCATGTATAATATGTTTAAATTATTTCAGCAGAAGGTGAAAAAGTTAACAATCTTTATTTAGTACTGTTTTCTTTTTCTTGTTGCTGTCAAACTCCCTCTCAAATGCACGAGATATTGGATGCACATTGGTTCATCTGTTAAAGGTAACGGTAGTAAAAGTTGTAATCTTGGGCTGATGCCAGTGTTTGTTGCAACTTGCAAAGTCAGTCCCATGCCAATTAGGAGTAACGTCAGAAGTCAATCACGGGAGGAAATGAGTCCTGAGTCCTTTTGCCATTTTATACTTTGGACGGAAGGAAATGAGAGAAATGCACATCTCTGGTGAAAAAAGCATAAATTTAAAATTTTCTATTATATAGAAGCATGAAGAGGACAATTAAGGGTAAAAAGTCAGAAGTCAATCATGGAGGAAATGAGTCCTGAGTCCTTTTGCCATTTTATACTTTGGACGGAAGGAAATGAGAGAAATGCACATCTCAGAAAAAAGCATAAATTTAAAATTTTCTATTATATAGAAGCATGAAGAGGACAATTAAGGGTAAAAAGATAATTTTAAATTTATTAAATAATCAATAAATTAGCAAACAAGCAATAATTTTTTTTTTCATGGAAAAACCCTACTTCTTATTCAAATTTTTCTCTTTTCTTTAAATAGTGCTTTTAACCATAAATTTCTTTTGATAATTTTATAACTAAAATGTATTGCAAACATATTATTTATATATATATATAAAAATTCTATTATTTCTTTAAGAGAAATTATTTTATTTGAATTTTTATTGAGCTTAACTTAAAAAGATATTTTATTGGTAATTATATAATTGAAGTGTTCATTTTTCATTTGGTAAAATAACAAAATATGTTAATTATATACAATAATTTTTTTATTACAAAAAATTAAAAAAATTAAAAAAATTAAAAAAATTAAAAAAATTAAAAAAATTAAAAAAATTAAAAAAATTAAAAAAATTAAAAAAATTTATAATTAAATATTTATCATATTATCTCAAATTAATATTTTATACCTGAAGTTTCTAATTGCTATACATTGAATTGTAATTTGTATGATTTGTGTGATGCTAATTTTGTTTCATAATTATTTAATATCTTTGATAAAATTTTAAATAGATATAAAACTTTGTTGCAAGTCCTCTTTTCTGATAATAAAATATTAAAATATTTTTAAATCATATAGATAAAGACTTCCCTTTTTAGAATATTATTTGAAAAATAATTTGAAAGAAAAAATTTAAAAAGGAATAAAAAATATAGTTGACACATATTTGGCATCATGAAAAGTAGTATAATAATGTAAGAATATATTTCTCCATCTATGATTAAATTTAATTGGATATGCTTCTTCAGCTATAATCAAATTTAGTTGGATATTGTCTATTTGTTCACTAAAAATTTAATATTATATAAATTTCAAAATATATAAATATGTAATTGATGATACTTGAGAAAAAAAGAAGGGACAATAGCAAAGTATGAAAGGAAAAGAAGATGAAATAATTTTTTCTCGAATAATATATATATCAAATGGAAATTATATTAGAACAATTGAAAATATTTAAGGAAACCTTTTTAAAAATAAAATAAAAGGTTGGAATCTATATAAATAATACTATAAGTTGGGTAAAAATATTAATATACTATAAATCTTTTTATCAAAGTATCAAATTTTGATAAATTATTACACCCCGTAAGTTTCTATCGTGTAAGTCGGCGTATTCGTGCGTTAGTCAAGAGTTTTAGAGTACGACGCGTACGAGAAAGGGCCCTGGGTGAAAGGTCGAACGAGCGCTAACCGAGGTAGCTAGAGGAGGCCTGGACAGGCCGCCACAAAGGGGCAACGTGTCACGAACCTCTCCTTGCGTGTTGGGCACCGTGACAAGACCCCAATTTGCCGCGCTAGTCCGGTGACACGGATCCCTATCCACCGCCCCAAATATTATGTATAAGTTCATGTTTTCATTTGTTTTTTATTTCATATCAAATATCCTCGCCCAGAGAAGTTATAAGCATGCCATTTTTATTCAAAATTTCATCCCACACCGTTAAACGCCCCAAACTCAAATTAACTGTGTATCGAGTTCTAAACATGCAGGGAGCATGACTATGGAGTTATTTTCTGTTCGTCCGCAAACCGTAACCCGCGAGTAGAAGCTGTCGAATTGCTCCAATTGATCTCTATACAAATACGTGTGCTCAAGTAAGCATTTCTCCTTTCTAAACTCTCGGGAAATTATAGATTTTCGGCGGTATTTCATTAAATTGAAGTATACTTAATATTAGTATTATAAGATATCGTTTAGTCAATTTAGTACCGAAACTAATCTCATTCTCCTAGTAATACAAATACAGCTTGAAAGGGCTATTGAATACTTCTAATTGAAACTCGCCAGCTAATCGATCTATTTCCATCAAGGTATGTTAAGGCGAATCCCTTCGGCAAGTTAGTTTCTTTAGTATTGTAATGCTTGAATCCCAAGAAGAGAGCCGGCATATCTATTGTGATTAGCTATTACGATTAGTTGAAACCAAGATTTCATGCTTATAGCTTGGGCTTGACTTTGCCCAGATAGCCTTCCATAACCAACTCTAGGGTTACTAGCTGTGTCGACGCCCGCTAGGGGCTAGATGAAGTTGCTCCAAGGAGCGGTATGCCATTCACAAGGATCTAAGACGAGGTCCGAGACTTTACAGCGCCCATTCCATGGTTGGACTATTTATATGCCGTATAGGCACCACACCCTGGCCGGAAGCTTGGTGCCCAGAACGTATATCGTGAGTCCACTGACCTGCATTAATAACCAGCGCTCAGAGCCGAGCAAAGCGTAGTTGTAGACTCGGGAACTCGTAGGACGACTATAGCTATTAGATGACCTCGAGGACCTTGTCAGGTATATAGATCGAAGTGTACTGCTTGTGGTCATGGGGGCCCTGGTGGGTTATTCCATAATAGTTGTACCTTCCTATTTACAATAATAAGGTTCTTTTTGTATTAGTACCGATAGATTAGACGTTAGGATGTTCAATTGCTCGTGTAGTATCTCTATCCTTTTCGTTCGCCATTTTCAGCTTCCTTTAGTTCATTTAGTTATTTACAAGCACGTCTTACATATTCTGGGTGACAAAATTATACCGACCCTTCTTGGTTCGCCGTACATTTGCCCGGAAAAAGTGGAGACGCGGATTAGGACCTTCTTAGTAGCCAGCCAGGATTAGCAGTAGAGTTGGCTCCTTCTCCCTCCGGACAACAGCTTGAAGGTTTACTTTTGATTGTGGTCAGCTTTATGGTTAGGCCTGAGCCCCGTCTCGACCATTATATCACCCCAGAGGTTTGCAAACGCCCCAAACATTTCCCGTGGTTAGTTGTTGTTGGCTGTGCGGGGCCCGTGGTATGCTTTATTTTATGTGTTGGCCGTGTGGGGCCTTGTTAATTAGCTGTTGGGCTAGCGGTCTTGCTCGCCATAACTTAGTTTAGTGTCGATTTATTTAGCGCTTATAACTAGACATCATGGTGGGTCTTGTCGGCCCGTATAAGATTCCCTACCATTGCCTGCTTCGGGTTAGTCAGTTTTCTTTACAAGTGGTTATAAGGCCTTGTCAGCTGGCCGGTTTACTAAATGGTATATAGCCCGTTGTTTTTCTGATTTGAAGATTAGACATGCACCGTATGCATAAAGTCACTGTGGCTCGTGATCCAGTAGGGCACCATGTGCCGCCATGCCTCCCAAAGTGGGGCGTGACATAAATATTATAAAGTAGTAGAGAATCTTGAGATATCAATATGATTTAAAAAAATTAAAATAAAGAAGCATACGAAAAAAAAAAACTATTTCTATTTCAATTAATTTGTCTTACTTTTTTTTTAGTTTGTTTAAAAGAAAAAAAAAACATTTTTCTATTTTGACAACTTTTTAGTTTCAACTTTCAATGTGTCATGTTTAAGACCACAAGACAAAGAGATCCAAAATTTTCTTATAAAGTTTCAATCAAAATGCATAAATGTTAAAAGATATGAAATTGTAAGTCTACATATCACCATCGACAAAATAAGTTTATATTTTAATATTTTCAAGATATATAATTAAAAATAAATTATAAAACCGTGTATAGAATCTGGTTTTTTAATAAAGAAGTAGAAAGTCATTTACTATAATGAGTGTTGAATCATGATTTGTACTCCCACGATCAGTAGCCATATCTATTAGCATTATGATTATCTTATTAGACGTGCTACAGATGTACAACTCTACATATTAGAATGGGTTATATTAGTAGGAAAAGTATAATTAACAAAAGATGCAACTGTAGAATAAGTAAGGAAGCTTTTTGTCTTATGTTTGTCAAATCAAATGTTGCTCGTATGCTCAATCTATAACTCTTGGAAAACTCAGAATTATGATTTTTGTAAGTAGTTGGGGCTAGAAATGAGATTAGAAGAATAACATGTTCCATTTTTAGAAGAGAGAGAGGGAGGAAGGAAAGGGCTGACGGTCAAATGTTCCATGGTTCGGCTTTTTTAATCAAAATCAAAACCAAACTACTTAATTGGTTTTAAAATTTTTAAAACAAACCAATTCAAATAAAACATTAATTTTTTTAATCTATTTGATTTGAATTTTCACAACCCTAATGATCACACTTTCGTAAAGAAGAGAATAATGTCATTCTTACAATACACGTGGTCGTGCTTAAACCTACAATACATTCTAGTAAAAAATACATGCCTTTTATTATAACCGTATTCAAAATTAGTCAACGATTCACTAATTAATAAAAGTTATTTCATAATTAGATTTAAGTGTAATTATATAATTTTATTTTTTATTTGATCGATAATTACGTAAATTACATGATCAACGTAAAATTGAGTGTTGGGAGGGAGTACTACACTCTTTTTAATTCTCGGAGGTTAGAGAATTACAAATGAATGTTTGGTGTAATTATAAAGTTACTTTTAATATCTTTGTTTTTATTTTTATTTAATTTCTTTTTTTCATTATTTTATTATTTTATTTTACATTATTTATCTTTATATCCTTTCTTCATTTCCAAATCCCTTTATTTCTTGTGATTCCATCCAATCTTTTAGTTTTATAACATTTTCTTTATTTAACATAAATGTATTATTATTTTTCGTTTTTAAAATTACCTAGAATTTCATTGTTGCATGATGTAATAGACTTTTTTTGAATTATATCTACTAATTAATTATACCGAAATCATTTTAAGTTACATTGAATTGAGATAAGAGTATTATGCTAATTTTTTTTCTTAATTTTGAATTTATGTTATATTTTCGATTCTAATTTTTTTTTTTAATTATTTCACATTGCATATCTTTCATTTCAGTTAGAGATGATAGATTATTTTTTGTGAAATATTTGAATAAATTTAGAACATTATATTTATAATATTAATATATTTGTGAAGCATTTTATTCCATGACATTTTTAGAAAATAAGGAGTACAAATTAAAGGTATTATGCATAGGATTTGAGTGCTACGGAATAACTTCTAATATTTTGAGTAGACTTACTTGACTAAACTCTGATATTTCTCTGATTAAATTTGTTTAACACTATTCCACATAATTTTGACATCTGAGAATTATGTTTATGCTCACGAATTAATGAGTACAACTTTTCAATGTTCAAAATTGTTTCTTAATTGAAATTATGTGGAGAGACTATTAATGTTGGTTCATATCTTATTGCTGGTTTAGCTAGTAGAAATTGCTTGGCTCTAAGTGAGAAGAAACCATTGATTATGAGAATAAAACTCCCGAATAAAATTTGGTATGTGATATGTTTATTTAACCATGTAGCGACACTTCAACGACAGTTCAAACAGCTTCCCTATCACAATTTGGTCAGTCGTTAACAATTTCATCTAAAATTTAAAGCAAAAGTGTATATGATTCAATTGCTCCACCACAACACACAAGTCGGGATTCTCAAATGAGAGGCCAGTAAACAAAGTAGCATTCATTAGACAGTGGGAGAAGTGATTGAAGGCACTCAAAATTTTTGTGTGGGATGAATTATCTAGATTCTCGAAAATAAAAATGTGAACTTAAAGTTCAAGAGATAACTAACTTAAAAATATTGCAACCAACGGTGATGTGTATGTCAATCTCATTTTATAATTTAGTTGCAAACACTCAATGAAAATTAGATAATTTGGAAGGACAAGTCTATGATACGTCCTGCGTGATAGATCTTGGATTTCCGAAAATAGAAACTCCTTTGAAGAAGGAGAAGAGCAAATGATCAAGATGAGACAGAATAATGAGACAAGTGCTTTAAAAGGAGCACCATGACATAATACTTCATAAAACCTTGAAAAAGATTTTGACTAGAAAAATAAAAATATTGATAATTAGTGTCATATTGATCGATATTGAAATGATTGCCGACGTATACCTTTGATATAATATAATGCTCAATATTATAAATGTGGACCCAAAGATCTGAATCAAACTGGTCAAGAAGTGTGGACAGAAATAATAGGCCAAACAAAAAAAAATACGCAATTCAAATATAATGTCAATAGGATATAAATGATTCTGTGCGAAAGGTGAAATAAATAAAATCGTAAAATAGTACGACTTGTGCCTTGTGGAATAAAGAAGCTTGCAAATTCGATATTATTATAATGGAGAGGCCCCGCGTGGGCGGATGCAATTATTTTGAGGTTACTTCATAAGTCTCGGAAAATACATGAAAAACTTGATATGCATATAAAGTAGGTCTATTTTTATGTCTAGATAGATCAAGGATATATAAAAATCCTCAAGCGATTTAAAGAACGAGTGAAATTCTCGATCCCACATTCATATCTTAGCAATTAGTGCATAATGTATCTTCTAAACACTACAAGACCCGATATATCTTTTCAAGTTAATTTTTGTTAGCAAGATATGTCTTCTCCTACTAGGAGGCATTGGAATGGAATCAAACATATAATGCGTGTATCTAAAAGTGGACTAACATATGAGCTTATTTTATTCTCTAACAATTGCGCCCCGATCTTATTAGTTATGCCGATGCAGTAGTATTTATCTAACCCACACAAAGCTCTAACTCAAACCGGCCGCGTGTTCATACGTGAGCAGATTCTCCATATCTTGAGATCTACAAAGAAGTCTCTCGTAGCCACTTCATCAAATCAAGGCCGAGATAATAGCTATTCATGAAGTAAAGCCGAGAATGTGCGTGGCTGAGGTCCATGATACATCTCATTAGAGAAAAATGTGGTTTGAAATGACAAAGTACCCATAATTTTCTATAAAGATAACCGCAGCACTTATTTACGCCTAAAGCAGTAGCACTCCGTAAAAGGAGATAGAACGAAGCACATCTCGCTAAAGCAAAGAGAAAATTCATAAAAAGGAGATAGAACAATGGTGATATCAACGTGCAACAAAATTGCTTCAAGTGGACAATGTGACCGATTTATTCACCAAATCTCTACCAACTACAACTTTCAAAAAGATGGTGCACAATATCGAAATGCAAAGATTCAAGAATATTCTCATTAGAGAGTTAATACGCCACTTTTTTTCCTTATTTGAGGTTTTGTCCCAATCGGATTTTCTGTAAAGGCTTTTTAACGGCGTTAACAAAATGCCAACATTAGATATGCGTATTCTTTTTCCTTCACTGCATTATTTTTCACCTAATTTTTTTAATAATGTCGGAATTATACAGACATTCATCAAACAACATTTAAGTGGGAACGTTATAAATGTATCGCATTGCAGTAACGTGTATGTATCTATTACTGTGAAAAGGTTCATTTTGAGAGATAAAGCAGTGAGAATTATTCCTATAAATAAGTAGATTTTTCATTCATTATATTCATACCTTTTTAAAATCCCAAGAGAAATAATAATTATTATCTCTTTCTCTAAAATATTCTTCCTCTTATTTTATTATTTCATAACAATTATATATTTTGTATAATTATTTAATTTTTGATAGTTTGTTTAATAATTCTAAATAGACAACACGTAATTAGATTAATTAAAGAATGAAGTCTTCCTATTAAGAAATAAAAGTCTTACCTACTAAAACTCCTTTACTTTTAAGTCGTCGTTAATGGAGAATAGTATCTTGGATTAATTTAAGTGTTCATGTCGAAGATAATTGTAATTTTAATAGCTGACAATTTTGGACTTGAGAAAGCTTAATGTATTAATTAGTTAATGGATTATTTATTTTAGATAGATTCGTGTGCAGCTGAAGCAAAATCAAGAATCTACTCCATTTAATTTTTCCACCTTCTTCCTCATCATCGATGGCGTCGACGTCAACATCTATAGGCATGAATGCCGCCGCTGCCTAAGAATCTTCTGTTCGCCGTTACAAGTTCCTTTTGGCCTATGATCTTGGGTAAGCCAATTTGTCTGAGGTTCTTCCCTGACCCCTTCGTTCTTTTTCCTACTGTAAATACATATTTTGTGTTCAACTCTGGCCTTTGATTGTTGTTTGAATATACGGTTCCTGCTCTTCACTATTTCTAGTAGCGATTTTGACTGCAGTTACTAGATTCTTTGTTATAACTTATCCTTAATGTTAGGTCAATTGGTGCAGAGGGCTATTGTACCAACTACCATTTTTGTGACAGTTGGTCTGAGTTTAGTATGTATCTTAAGATTTTTCAACAATACATTTGTTAAAAAACTGAGGTTGGCTTGGTGCTGCTAAATACTGCAATCTGTTTCACAAAATACGATCCTTTGGTTTTAAGTTTTAATTTTATTTTGATTCCACTAATGTGATAAAAATTCTGCTGAATCTAAACAAATGGTTTTAGAAGATTCCTTATGTGTTCATTTTGAGGTCTTCAGTTGGCCCTGAAGTGGAGTTATGCTTTACTGTGTTGGTTCATCACTTTATTGGACGAATATTGAGTTGTTTTGGAGATGGTAGCCCGTATAAGGAAATGATATTGTGCTCTGTATAATGCCCAACAAGTCAAGTATACAGTTTTACGACTCCTTTCATCACAGCTCTTATTTAGGACGAAAGACAAGAGAAATACATTAAGATGATAAGAATAGATACTACACTTGCTCGTAGCTAATAGGCCGAGAAAGGTAGAGAGGAAAGACAAGAGAAGTCAGAACAAAAGTACACTTCAAATTATTACTGAAAAAAGGATGGTTTTCTCTCGTATACGGTGGTCAAATATCCATTCACCGGTCACTGTCCATGGGATATTGAATCTTCTTGCCAATAATGTCTTGAAGAATATTACGAGCACTGGGAGTACTGGGAAAATAAGACGAAAATCTCAAGAATGACAAAGAAAAATTGAAGTCTTTCGAAGCTCACTTTCAGGGACAGGTTTGATAAAGAAGACTCATCAGTTGGCTCACTAAGCTTAGTAAAGTATAAATATCTTGTTAGTTTTAATTCCCTAGAACAGCCAAAATTACTAGAAAAAAATGTCCTTCCAATTATTCCTTGTTTGGAAGATGATAACACAACCCACTTGTTCAAACCCACAAAACCTATTATTGTATAACCCAACAAACATCAGTTATGCTCAAGATTTTTCACTATTTGAGCCTTTCAACAAAGATGGTGTAGACCATGCTCCACAAATTCCCAAAAGGAATTTATCCTTAGGACAGAAGTCAACCATGACATCTGGCAAAACTATCAATTGACAGTCTGAAAATTCTATTTTGTGGGCAACATTGACAACACTGCTATAATTGTTGCCCACACCCAAAACAAATGCTTAGCAGGGTGGAGAACATTGAGAAGAAAGTGGAGCAAGTACTAGAAAATCTTCTTAACATGCAGAATTCATCAAAACCTTGGAGCACAAATTAGAAAATCTTCTTTTTTTAATTTATTTTTTTCTGCATTAGGAGAGATAAGATTAGGAATGAAGATATCCGAGATAAGGTGGGAGTGACCTCGGTGGTGGACAAGATGAGGGAAGTGAGATTGAGATGGTATGGACATGTAAAGAGGAGAAACATAGATGCCCGGGTGGTGGTGAGGAGGTGTGAGAGGGTGGCAGTTGAGGGTTAGAGGTGTAGAGGAAGGCCGAAACAGTGGATGTAGAGGTGATTAGACAGGACAAGGTGCATCTTGTGCTTACCTAGGACATGAAGTTAGGAAGATTTGGATAGATGGGCACATTCCGTAATTTTACTCTCTACCGTAGTAGTAGTGAATTATTCTTGTAGGTTCTTGTTTGTCGATTGTTGTTATCAACTGTGTTTCTTGTGCCTCGACTATCACACCATTGTTGTTACTGTTCTTTTTGGGTATGCTATATTACCGCTTTCTTTTAGCGCTTTATTTTGTTGTTATTACTTCTTTCATTTCTATATTTCCTTTATCAATCTGCTTTGTGATGGCATTATTTGAGCCAAGGGTCTTTCGGAACAACCTCTTTACCTCTGTGGTAGGGGTACGTTTGTGTACGCTCTAACCTTCCTAAATTCTACTTGTGGGATTATACTGCAAGTTGTTGTAGATTCGCCCTAGTTTTGATTCCTCCAGCCTACACTTCACTTTCCATAACGAAAAAAAACATACACGTGATTGGGATGCAGGGAACATTGACGGGGCATGGCGGCTGCAATCATAACCGACTCTTAATAATGGATGGAAACTGTATAGAACAAAGTGCCAATATGAATTATCAATGAAGAGTCATTGAAGTAGCTCCAATGAAGTTTGATACATGTATCATCTAGTGAAGTCATAACCTCTCAAATATACGTCCTGATGGGCTTAAAAACATACAATGCTCTACAAATGCCCCTATGCTGCAATTTAAGGAATATCAAGTACCCCAATAGAGGACCACTTTTACTTTTCAATGTGATGTACTTTTGTTTATGGAGCTAGGGGAGGTTTTTCTGATTTTTAATTCAAGGATGAAATTATTGCAGATGACATTGTTGGATAGTATCATTTGATTTTTGATTTTTGAATAGAATGTTGGACAAATAAAACAAGTCAAAGTTGGTATCTCCATCCATTTCAATTTAAGTGTTTTTCCTTTTTGTTGTCAGATGGCAACTCTCTAATTCGAACATTCGACATGGCTTGTTTAAGAAACACAAGGTTCAAGGGCATTTTGGTATATTACACAAATCTTTATTTAAGATCACAAGATTCAAAATTCTACCATATTTTCTTAAACTATGTGCCTAGTAAAACAACAACTTAAATTGAAATGGGAGGGAGTATATTCAGGAAAATCTTTTTGTTTTTTTATGAAGTAAGAAGTGTTGCGGTGAAAATCTTGTGATTCAGTTTGAAATATGGTCTACTGAAATTACATAGTCAGAGCTTTGCTTGATAATTCTCTGAGCAAAGCCACATTTCAGTTTAGAAAAAGAATGGAAAATCTTGTGCAAAATTTATTTGCGGTGCATTTCACTTGGTGATTCTATTCAAGTTGGAAATGTATAACTGAATAGCCTTCTACAAGATCTGACTTATAGTCTCAGCATCATATGTCTTGGCTCATATTTCTTGTATCTAATTTGTTCAGTCTCTTTAGCAAAAAGATGCGCTTGTTAAAGATAAATAATTCTTAAATAGAGAAGTAGTGAGCACTTTATCTATGTATTCGTAACGAGCATATTCACTTTTTGAGAAGTGAGGTTTTTTTTCCCCCAATAAGTATACGTATTGGTGTAGGGTGGATGAAATGGAGGTTCATATCCGAGTCTTGTGTGATAAGAAGGTTTCACCAAAATTTAAAGGAAAGTTTTACGTAGGACCAATTATATTGTATGGGGATGGAGGTTGGTCGGGCTAAGTGACTCTCAAGTTTAAAAGATGAAAGGCGGAGATGAGGATGTTACATGAATGTGTGGGCATACTAGGAGGGATAGGATCAGAAACGAGTATATCTGGGACTAGGTGGGAGTGGTTTCGGTGGAGGACAAGACAAAGTGAAGCGAGGTTGGTTCTATATGTGGATGAGGAGATGAAGATGCCCCAAAGGTGGGAGGGGTGAGAATTTTGCATGGATGGTTTTAAGGAGAAGTAGAGGTAGACCAAAGAAAAGTATTTAAGCTGGATTAGACAGACATGATGCGCTCAATTGACCGAGACATGACCTTAGATAGGAGGTTGAGGCACGGGTTAGGGTAGAAGGTTAATAGGTAGGAGTATTTTGTTTTGTTAATTGGTCCATACTAGTAAATGTAGTATCACTCTTGTAGTTTCTTGTCCTCTCGATTTCGTTACTATTTGTTGTTTCATGTTATTCGACTATCGTATTTTTTGTTGCAGTACCGTTTTGTTACTAGCCGTTGTTTTTGTTACTATATGTTGTTTCTTGTACTTTCATTATTTCTTTTTCGGGATCGCTTAAATCAAGTTTTTCTCTTCTAGTCGAGGGTCTATCTGGAATAAAGTCCCTCTACCTCTCGAGGAGGGGAATGATAAGGTCCGCACGCTCTTACCTTCTCTCCATCCCACTTTGTGAGATTACTGGGTATGTTGTTGTTTTCGTTGTGTACCAATAAGTGCAGCGCATTGGGCTTTGTTACTTGTGTATCTTAGATCAACGTCACCATGTTACTTTCACAGAGGTTCTGATTCTGAGGATAATTCAACCTGTACTCTTGTCACTCCTGCATTTTACGCTATTTTGAGCTGTGATGCTGTGTCTTTTCCAATTTAATGCAAGAACTCATCTTGCTTACAGTCATGGTACATCAGCTTGCTTTTTTCCCCCATAATTTATGTAGCTTATCTTTTCATGAGGACCAAAAAGAAAGATGTGGGAACTGAGGCAGGAGAAGTGTCAGAGGTTCCTAACAGTTCAATTTCATCAGTTAGGCCGTTATTAGTGCAGTTGCTGAAAAGCAAGCAACTGACCCAGCTCCTGTGTGCAGCCTTGCTAAGTGTTCATGAACCAATACCAGAAGATCAACAACGAGAAATACTAAAGTGGATATTGGAAGAAAAGAGAAAGTTAAACCAAAAGATCATGAGGAGAAAAAACGCATGAGGAAAGCCATTCTCAAGCAGTTTGTCTTGAGCTTTTCAAGTCCATTCCCGAGTTTGTAATCGAGACCCTTCACAACTTTGTTACTAAACGCCTTGGATTCACAAATTTAATGGTTTGAAGTTGGTTTTCCTTTTTTTTTTTTTTTTGCTTTTTCATTGCAAAGATGACACTGAAGAATCAATTTTCTTGGACAATGAATGTATATACGATCTTTGTCTGAATGTTTGACTTTTACAAGAAATTTGTAATTGGAGTGCTTTTCTCTTTACATTACATTACAAATATGAATGGTATATAACACTGAGGATGATTTTTAAATTTCAATAAACCTATTGCAAAAACTATTGAAATATCTTCTAAAGAGAGACTACTGTATGTGACCTCCATATTGTGATGTTTTAAAAATATAAACCTAAATTTGATAATTTGACAAATGAAAAAGGGTCAAAATTGATCCCAGAGTTATAGAACTCTAATTTAAAGTCTACACACTTGTGTCTTCTGAAAAAGTGAATTGTCGTTTGATCAGCGAGAATTATCTTTATTTTTTTTATTTTTTTTATTTTTTTTATTTTTTTTGTTTGGTTATAAAATTTTCAAATCCAACTTGGAGTTGGACTCCAAATTTGGCAAAGTGCTCCAAACCTGTTTTTCAACTCAATCTTCATAAATTCCAAATAAGTGTTGTTTTTTCTTTTGCATAAAGTGAAATCAAGCACAAGCTTATCTTCAAAAATTTTTAATAAAGTGAAAAATATTTGAAATCTATTGCCAAATGCCAACTAAAAGTTCCAGGGTTCAATTTTTCATATTGAATTGTGCCTTATAAAACAATGTCAGCCAGACAAGAATAACTCCTCCACATTTAAACACAAGGTTTGGTTCAATCCACTATGGAAGAGAAAAACAGTGACCTACTCGTTGATCCTCAAAAAGGTGTGCTAAGCGGAAACACAAACATTGGTGAGAATTCAATGCCTCAAAAACATAACATTTCATTGAGATACAACAGAAGTAGACAAATGGTGTCAATTCGAAACTAACACTAATATGCCTGACCTTTTTTTAACAAAACTGCCTGGCTTCTTTCTCATATATCATTAGTTCACAAGAGTCAATATCAAGCAACTTTTTCAGATGATCTGAAATGCACTTGTGTGAATATCCCTATCCTACACAGAGGGGCTCCTTTTATCAAATGAGAGCTTTGGACTTAGCTCCTCCAGTTCATGGTTTAGTATAGAACCACTGTACCTTTCATACTGCATGAGGGGATTAGACAAAATCCTTCCACTTTGGCTTCCCACATCATGCCTAGGTGTTGTAGACATTTGACCAGAATCCATGATCAGGTCACCTTCAAGAATTCGAAGTACCTGAGACAACCAAAATTACATGAGAATCCAGCCCAGTCATGACTAAAGTTGCAAGAATCATAGTCAAGATTGTAAAAGGTCTATGCAAAAGGAAACACTTACCTGAGACATTCGAGGCCTAGTCTGAGGATCCAGCCTTATGCACAAAGATGCAGCATGCAACATGAAATACACCTCGTGCTCCTTGTAGCTGCTTCCTAAACGGGCATCTATCAATTCATCGATTGCACATTCTTCCAACAGTGGACGTGCCTGAAAATGAATTCATGACAAATTCATTGATATGTAAAAGGGGGATATGGAAGGAACTCCTGCATATCTGTACGTTCCCAATTTCAGAACTACAAACAGCTGTAAAATAAGATGTAGTATACCCATTCTGTGAGACACTGCCGGCCTTTAGGCCTGTTAAGATCCACTGCTTTACGACCAGTTACAAGCTCTACGAGCACCACACCAAACGAGTAAACATCAGCTTTCTCAGTAATTTGGCCACTTTGAGTATACTCGGGAGCCAAGTACCTAAATACAGAAAATTAGCTTATTGGTTCTGCAATGGCATATGAAAAGTAAAATATGAACAACTTTCCAAGGCCTAACCCAAATGTTCCAAGTACTCTCGTTTCAACGCATGTATCACCATCCGGTTGCCATCTAGCCAAACCAAAGTCCCCAACCTAGAAAAAGAAGGTGAAGCAAGATTAGTACAGTTCAACTGCTGCTTAAAGCACAAGAAATTCAACTTAAGCAACTCATATTAGGCTTCAAAAATGATCAAGTATCATATGTTATTATGCATAAATGAGAATACTTTAGTAGTCATAAATCAAGGAGACAACTTTCAAATATTTGTTGCCAAATATAAAGACTACTTGTCCTTTTTTTCTCCCCAATAATATTTCGCTTTTGTTACACCAAAGAGTTGCACATATATCTACTTGAGAAGGTTCTAAGTCACATGACTACATCAAACTTATGATTGGTGTCCACATGAAATGATTCCAGAGTAGGGTGCAATCCTATAACATGTGTTGATGCTGAAAAAGATTCATAGGGACGCATGATGTTAACAAAGTAAACTTGTTCACAAAGGTGTTCTTTTGTTATTTTCATCTTCCAATCGATTGCTTGAAAATATATGGAGAAGCACTAGAATCTGTTTGGTTTGTTATAGTCTGCGCCGACAAGAAAAATCAATTGAGCTTGGAGAGATTAGAATAATTGATGTGACCATGTATACCAGGATACACCTAAAGAAAAGTCATATTTCAATTTAACTGCTTATCTATCTCTCCGTCTTGTCAAGGGTAATTGGATAGGTAGATCCATGTAAGAGAATATTGACAAGTCATTAGCTATCAAGAATAGATACACAGGGAAATATGAGACTACTGGTGAAGAATCTTTTTATGCTCCAAAGGATCCTTGGCAAGAAGTAACATGTATCTTGAATAACATTCTTATTAGTAAGAGACTTTTTCCCTACTAGTGGTTCAAAGTCATGAGTGATGAGAATGTTGTTTGGTCTCATATCCCGATGGACAATGCAGCCCACTCTGCACTCCTCGTGTAGATATCGCAAACCTCGTGCAGCTCCAACAGCTATTTCTTGACGTGCAGACCACTCCAAAGGTCTCCTATCAGGCCCTGTAAATACAGAAAGTGATGGTAAGTAATACAAAAGGCAGAAAGACTAATTTTAAACACCACTAAAACCCTCTTTATAAATTTTTTATGCCTACAAATTCTCAGGTGCAAGTTCCTACTTCTTATGTCACTAAATAATAAGTACACGCTCTACATATCCAAACAGTATATCTTTACAGTCACTTAGTTTGTTCTACTTCATTTATCAACTATCAACAAAGAAAATGGTCAGAAAATAAATTTAAAAGAGGTAAAATGGGTTATCCATTCAGATAATAACAGATTTTCTTAGATTACTTGCAAGCACACATCTATATCACCATTAATGTTACTGTTCATGCAAAGTAACCCTGCCAACTTAAAAGAAGTCCATTTCTTGATTGAAAGCGTATAATCAGGAGATTCATAATAGTGTGTAAAGGACATAACAAACAAGAGCACACATACCGTGTAGATGAGAATCTAAAGAACTGTGGCATATATATTCATATACTAGCAATCTCCTTCTGTCTTCAATGCAGAATCCTATCAACATGACAACATTTCGGTGCTGAGCACAACTGAGTACTTCAACTTCTGAGCAAAATTCTTGATCCCCTTGGAGAACTTGTTAATTTATGTTGCTTGACAGCAACAACTTGACCATCTGGAAGGACTCCTCTGTGAACTGATCCATATCCTCCCTCAGCCAAGAAATTGGCTTGTGAAAATCCTCCTGCAAGCCCAGCTCTGTATAAGTGAACCACCTGGGAGGTTTCCCAAATACAGGCGCCTTGTGTTGACATATTGAACAATAAGGGAGGAGGGCCAAGAGGTACACTTCTGGTTACGGACCTGCTTCTCTAATTTTTCCACTGTAATCCATGTCAACTCTATAACTCGGGATCCGGAGCTTCATCTTCTGTATCAAGCTTAGTCAACTTCTCCAGCAATGACTTCTGCTAGAGATGTTTGTGGCTCATCAAAAGATCTCATTGAGATAATACCACGGCGTTGAGAGAGTTGACAACGTGAATTGACACTGTCCACCATCCACGATTGGAATCTTGAACTTGAACAAGATAGATTTTCACTATCACTCTCTGAATCTTGAACTATCTCCATCTTGATCTTCCTTTAAGGCTAACAACTCTGCTTTATGCAAATCCCTATTTACTTCAGCGACAAAGATGGTGAAGTTCCAGTATCAGAAACTGAAACTGATGAAGTACCAGCTTCAGTAGCACTGAACATCTCGACTACTTGTTGGTGTTACTAATGGATCTTCAGAAGAATCCAATGAATTATTTTTTTCTTGTTCTTGTCCACATGATTCAGCTTGCTCTGAAGGTAATGAACCCGTGACATCAGGTTCCTTCTTAGGTGAACCAACTAAATTAAGGCGGAGAACGTTTGGTTGAGATTGCTTCATTACGACGATATTGCACTGCAGCATCTGCATACAACATGTCTTCTTCTCATGTTTGAGATGTCTGAAAGTCTAAACAAGAATCAGCGATAGCTTAGAGAAGATAGAGAACAAAAAGAACATAAAGGAAGAATCACACTCTGGAAACTTCAAAAATTACCTTGTCCAAATAACCCAATTAGCTTGAGCCCTCTTGCCTCAGGCTGCCACAGCTCCATGTGGTGAACCAGAAACAATTTTAATCTTCACATTTATCTGGTAGACATGAAGTGGACGGAAAGCACCAAGCTTTTAGTATGTCAGTGTTAAAGTACCTTATAACAATCTGCACAGATAAAGAATTTTGGCATTAACCTTGGTGGGATCATAAACATCTTGGAGCTGAAGAATCATCTGAGAGTAGGAATCTGTTAAGTCTGACTTTTGCTCACTATTATATCCAGAATGCGACTTCCGGTGACCATTGGCACAATCTCCAGCAAACATGGGGAAACCCCACATCTTTCTACCTAGCAAATGTTAGTGAAAAAAAAAAAAACCACTAAAGTTATGCACATATAATTAGAACATCCCGTTGCTAGACCTTTTTGTGGAAGTACCAAAAAACAGCAAAACTGATAACAAGAAGCACCAGGTATTTACTTGTCAAAGCATATAAGAATTCAGTAGAGATGCATAATGGAGATCCCATAGAAAAGCAGTAAAGAAAAACAATGCAGGACTGTCTTCAATAGACTAATTAGAAGTCAGTGGCTTGAGAAGTAAATCCTCCTTGAAAGACTATTTTTCCCATTCTTACAGAAGCCAAGAGCAGCTTAGCTTGAAAATAGCTAAAAGAAACAGACTGCCGGATAGAATATATTCAGCCTCGGTAAGAAGACATGAGAGTGTCAATCAGGAAAGAGGAACAGAAATATCAACAAACCAAGATTTCTGTTCAATCTGTGAAATTTTGTTTCAATCAGGCAACACTCTAAGTACCTAATCTTTTTTTTTTTTTTTTTTGAGAACAGTGTCCGGACAAAGATTGCACTCTGAGTACTTAATCTCAAAGAAAGTACGAATACCAAACAGCTATATTCTGTAGAAACTCCAGGATAACAAGTAGAAGTAAAAGAACAATCAAAAGTTAAGTAGACTGATGTTCTCTTTTTAGGGCTTTTATTTTTTGTATGTAGTTGACATATAAACAATATGTTTTAGTGCTTCCACAATGAAAGACTTGAAGGAAATGGAAATAAGTCAGATGAATGAATTACCAGAACCTCAGAAGGTACAACCACAAGAAGTGTAATGCAATCTCCAGGTTGAACAACATGAGTCAGAGCCCACACAAGAGCATTTTTTAGGTATCTCTTGATGCCTTAACAGCCACCACAGCTTTCTCAGCTACATCACAACTCTTATCCTCCAGCTTCCCTTTCTTCACCTCTCTACTCATTATCCCTGAATAGTTTTCAAACCTTTGCCTTTTAAACTTTCAAGAAACGAGACCCATCAAAGAGACAAAACTAATTCTCTTTACAAAAAACACCAGAATCTCAGAACCCACAGGGCGTTCATGTCTGCTTGAGACAAAACAAGAATCAAGAACAACACTTTATATGCATTATTGTGCTGTCCGACCCACCATATGCAACTGGAAGTTGACACTATTCTATCACAGTATATGCGGGTAAAGAAGAGACAACTGATGAGGCCCTTTTTAACAACTAAGCCTAGTGGATTTTCCAAGAAACTCAAGGTAAAAAAGGAAAACACGAGTAATCCTATTTTGTGGTGAGGCTGTGGTCAAGATTCTAAGACAAATGGAAGTACGAAAAAAGAGCACTTGTGATAACATGACAAGAGAGGAGAAATCTATTGAAAAAATCAAACTTTAGCAGCAAACAGCCCCAATAATTCTGCAAAAAAAAAGACTTCTTCTTTGGAGATTTCTAATGAACTAAAGACTTGACACAGAAGCTGAAGCTCAAAGTACTCAATCATGGTCCAAAATCATCATATGCTACAAAATGAATGAACAGTTGTTCCTAATATGATTTCTGAAAAATATACATTCAGATGACACCCAGCTCCAAAAGCTTCTTTTATTAGGCTGCTTTCAAAATGGCAGTGTCAAAATTGGTGCAAGAAGCCTCAGGAGAAATTTAGCTTCTTCCCCAGATGGTAACTACTATTAAATCACTGACCCTTCTATTTTATTTTTTGTTTTTCTTCAAAAAAATGGAATGCAAGGAAGTGTGTAATTCAGAATCCAGTTATGGGAAAGAGCATTCTTTCACATTACAAAATGCAAGAATCCCATTTAAAGCACCTAATGTCGTCAAATAACACACAGACTTTCTGCTTTCAGTGGCTATGGCTGATTTGGATAAAAGAAATTGACTCCTCAACTTTCATAGCAGAAACCCAATAGAAAGCATATCATGCCACTGTATTTGCAGGAGAATTAAACATATAGTAGTAATATATTCAGTCTAGAGAGAAAGGGTGAGGTGCTTAAAGAATGCTTTATTTTCTCATTTTACAACTCAGTTGACCCATGCCACTACTTCATACACATTTGAAAGCAATTTGAAGTTGAAATTAAAATTTTATTTAGATATTAAATATTATTTTTTCTCATAAATATTAAAATAATATAATTTACGAAACAATTAAAATTCTCAAACTCTTAGTATAATAGCAAATCATAGTTCATAAACAAGTTATTAGAATATTCAAATATGTCGCATTAATAAAACCAGATATCTTCATGTTCCTTTATAAAATAATTGTGATTACATGTTATTACAAGTTTTCAAATACAAATAATTTTATAAAGATTCATTGAGCCAAAAAATTAACAATAGTACTAACTAACCATTTTTTAATATAATCCTTCCACATGGCACGGAGAAATTCTATTCACGTTGAGCATTAGTCCTTTTTTTTTTTTGCACAATTTTGAAAATGATGAGTTTTTTTTTTCTTTTCATGCAATATAAATTCATGGATCAAGTTTTACATTTTAAAAGAAATCTATATATCTATATAAAGAAGGAACCTGTGACCCTATGATGTAGCACCTCTTTAGACCAAATATCTAATTATCTTTATTCTCAAATTTTTGCATTTATCTGTGCTTAAATTGTATTTAATTAATTAATAAAAAGTAAAATTAATATCCGCTCGTAATTATTGTTTAAAAAGTCTTAAACATTCTCATTCTGCTGTGTCTTAATTTTGATTTTCCCTCTCCTAAAAAGTAACCGACTGATTTCCATAGGAATTCCACACCTTTCTCCATTTTACGCCATTTTTTGGTTACTTTTGTATTCATTCATTTCAATATGTCCAACATCAAGTGAGTTCACAAATTCTTATTCTCCCTTTGTCATTTAATTTTATATCAACAAAAGTTTCTTGCTCTTTATTAAATCTAATTACTAATTTATGTTTTGATTTTTATCACTACTTTGAATTTGATTTTTGAGTATGACTCGTATTTTTTAAAATATTCTTCTATTTTCATGTACACATCTCACTTCAAGACAGATTTTTAAAAATATCCTTCAGTGTCCATGTATGATCTTACTTCAAAGATTCTCTTCCTCTTACTTTTCTTATTTATTTATTTATATAAATGATAAGATGAACTTTGATTCGCTTTTGGTATGATTATGGGTTTTCGTAATTATCTTTCAAAGCGGTACATGTTTGATCTCATTTCAACATTTTCTTTCTCTCTTTAACTATTTTATTATTATTTTATTTTATATAAATGATATGATGAATTAAGCAAGAACAAAAATATTTTTTTATAATTTCTGATTTTGTAGAAGCATGAGAATTTCTCGCCTAAAGAAATAGAGGAGAAAAACATGGATTCGACTCGATTGAAAATGGAAGGTAAAGTAGAAAACCTTTTTTTAAAGTTGAAATACGCATCTTTTACGGTAAATGAATTGCATATTGTATTATTAGGCTTATGTCTATGATTATCAAGATTTTTAGTATTCCCAATGCTATTTCCGAAAATATGTTGTTTATTTTAGTTCTGATGGACAATGTACCCCTCTCTAGCCTATGTTGGAAAATGAGAATGGATTTTTATGCATCAAGCTAATAATGTCGTGTATATAATAAAGCGGTGGTGGCTCCTAATTGAACAAGCATAAGAAAATACTGTAGAACTTGTTTCAAAAGATTATTTTATCATTTTTAACAATTTTTTTAAATAGAAGTTTCAATTGAATATGTTTTTCATGAATTTATGGAATATATAAATTTGAAGTTTTGTGGTTTCACCCCTTTTTCCTAGATAGTTTAATTTGATTTAAATTCCTCAATTAGTTTTTAGTATGGTACAATACAATCAATAATGATATTTTTAAAATTGTCGATTTGACCGCAATTCAACTAACAAATCTATATCTAATATTTGCTTGCAGAAATCTTTTGATTTTTACCTTCAATTTATTAAATAATTTACCGCATGTGGTCTAATGTTCATGGTATAGTCGACTTCTCCAAAGAATAAGTTTTATGACACTTCTTAACCCCGTTTACATTTTTTGGATTATAAAATTGATTTGTTCTTATATATTTTATCCGTTTCTTTCAATAATAACTTTGTTCTTTAAAGTAATTGTTATAAATTATTTTATTTTGTGAAGTTAATGCATGGTAATTTTTATTTCTTAATCGATGTTATTATCTCAAACGTAATGTTAGAGTTATTATGAATTAAATGTACATCTTATAAAAGCATTTTTAGATTATTAAAATAATAATGCATTAAAATACACAACACAAAATTTTTAAAACTTTGTGTCACAAGGGCAAGAAGAGTATCTTCCTAATGCTTTCAAAAATAAGTTTGTATTTTTATTTTATATGATTTTTCATCTTTCCAACATACAACTAAAAGTACTTCAAAAATAATCCATGGAACATCATCAAAGCCTCGAATGCAACAAGTTCCGCTTAAAATGCCGCCTCTAAATGACATGGTCTCTAAATACCCATAAAGGTGTCATAACAAATTTGATCTCACTGAGATCCTAATTCAAAATTCTAATGTAATTTTCTATTTGAATAGTTGGAGAATCGTAGCGATGACTATCGTGAGTGAACGAATGAATATAGAAGAATTTTGTATACATCTTGTAAAATAATTGACAAAAAATTAACTGTCAACAATATAATAGGAGATAGACTTTCGTGATTTGGCGTAGTGCACTTCGAAGTATATAATAGGAGTTTAGTCGCGCAGAATAATTCGTTGAAAGAAAATTGAAACAACCTATATTATAAAACCCTTTTTCTTTTCTTATCTTTATTGTAACTCCAAATTCTCAATTGGAATAAAAATTTTGTACCGTAATATAATCAAGCCTCGTCGATTAAAATTATTTAATATTCGTTTGAAAATAAAATTCTCGTCGTAAAGGCTTATGGTTTGTGCAGTAAGTCACCGATATTTGACACCTTTGATAAATATTATTATACTAATATAACAAATTCTGTAGAGTCAAAATAAAATAAGAAGTAATAGAAAATGAACGCAAATAATACAATATTCGAAAACTACAATATAAATCTAATTTAGTATAAACTCATGGAACTAAACTATAATCAAAATTTCTTGTGTTGTTGATGAATTTTGTTATCATTTAAAATATTTTAGTAAAATGACATTCTTGTACTTCATATTAGACACACTCTTAGATTCTTTCATTACCAAAAAAGACAGGAAAATAAAAAGTTATATATGAGGAAGAAAAGAGAAAGAGGGAAAAAAGTAGATAAAAATATTTCTCGAGCAAAAAAGAGGTAGCAATGATCGTTGTCGCTCTTATCGACTTATATTTTTATACCTTTTGAATGGATAATTTTGCTTGTATTATATTTCAAGCATCAAGAATATAAAAAGTTCAAAACTTTAACTATTTCAAAACTCTAAAACACCTAAAAATCAACAAAAACTTAATTAGTTATTATCTCATCAAAAGAAAAATAAAAAACTTAATGTTCAAACTTCGTACTATTTCAACAAAGGAACAATGATATAGGGTAATGCATCTATGTAAAATAGGAGACCTTAATCCGATACGTGACATGCTTCACGAATGTAAAAATTATTTATCTTTTTTCTTATTTTCCATTTTCTCGCATTTTTGGGATTTTAGGTGTTTTATGAAAAAGCCAAAGTCACTTTTGTTAACCCTTTTATTACAATCTTCATATCCTCAACTTTTGCACTTCTCCAATGATTATAATGGTCTTTTCTTTTCCTTAATTTTTTCAACACATCGGTATATTGTTTATCTTCTCCTCGAAGTACATACATCTTGTGTTTTCAATGGGAGTTTTAAAATGGTTCACCATCAATTTATTCCTTTTCATCTATTACATATGATCCATATTTTATGCTTTACCTCATCAAAAAGAAACTTCTCAACCATGTAAGTCAGCTTTATACAAAAGTTGGGAAATTATTCATACCTTATTAGACTGTCTTATTTTCAAGTTTTATGATTTAATTGATGATAACTTGAGAATCTTAAAATGAATTTTAAGATTGAGAATGACTTGAAGATGGGAAAAGAGAAGATAGCTGCATAATGTTGTCATCCAACTTTGTATCTCTACAAGAAGCTTCATAATAGGGCTCAAAAACATAAATGTAGGAGATTTTTGATTTTATTATGAAAAATATTCACCTTTACTCAAGGTTACATGTTTGTAATTATTTTTAAATATTTTTTCCTATAGGGAAAAGAAATTATCAACATTATTTCATAACATATGCTGCAATTGATTTAAAGATTTGCTTAATCACACAAAATAATTACCCCATAAGAGAATGTATTTGATTTGATAGCATATTGACTATATAGTAAAACTAGAGTTGTAACATATTATCCATTACATTAAAAAAATTAGATGTAGTTGTTGGAATTATCATGGTCTTTTATATTATAATAGGGTTTTTTTTGTGATGTGTCCGTGATTGATGGACTATAATTTTATGGTTACTTATTTATTGATAATATTATTCCCTATTTGAAGAAGCATATGTGTTCTTACTGGAAGTTTCTAAGTTTTTATTATTTTTCGCCCATGTCGCCACACGGGGGAACATGGGGACGAAAAGGGGGTCCTATCAACTTGTTCGGACTTCAGGGATAATAAGCTCATGAGCTTGGTCTTACTTCATCGTCAAGAAAGGAAAGAAATGTAAACATGTGATTTAGTAAATTAGAACCCATTGTGGGGATCCGACTTTGAAATTCGGCATGATGGCCCGCTTCTCTTTGAAAATCATGGCCACATATCTTTCCTGGCAAGAAATGAAATTTTTTCTCCTCGTTACATGAATCCAATTTTGGTACTTTGATTTTGATGGTTGTTTTGAATGTTTTATTAGGAACATGAAAGGACAAAAGGAGAGATTTAGTCCCACAAAAATTAGCAAATTTTCATAAAATTTGAACAAGGTAATGACCTTTTTTGTATCCACTTTTTAGCATCATGACAATATATATATACTTTCAGGTTTTTTGTCTCGTTATTCTGCGATTTTCGCCTTGTAGACATCACCAATAACTTTAACACGACCATTGATCTCATCCATTGCTTTTCCTCTTTTGTCTTTTAAAATATTCTTAGCATTTATTATGCTTGAAAATATTTAAATGTAGATACCGATAGTACTATTTTTATAACCAACTTAGGTTATCTACTCACTACTTTTTTTTTTTTTGGGTAAAAAATTTAGGGTCATTTGATATATATACTCATTAAATATGATATTTAAGGTGATAAATAAGATTTGAACTTCTAATAATAGAAGCAAGAGAAAGGAATACAAAAAAAAAAAGAAACAAGGATGACTCTTGTATAGGTGGTGTGGGTCTTTCAAGTGCCATGTGCCTTAAATTAGACAATGATTAAAATATTTCTACTTTATGTCATTTCTAAAGAAAAAATACTTCTTCCTCAACTTGGGTAGACATAATAAAAATCAAGAGTCATTTTTTAAGTCCAAGTTGGAAGAACCGGATACCAAAAAGGCCATCACAACTTTTTATTTTTCTGCTTTGTGCAAAAGTATTAAATATATGAGTTGTATATTCCCCGTTTAACTTAATAATGTTAGGGATAAATTATTTTACCTCAATCAATAAAGTCTCATTACAACAACTATAAGCCCCTATCCCAAACAAACTTAAGATAGCCATACGAATCACCACCTGCCTATTGCTTTTTATTTATGATTACAACCTATATTGCTTGGACCCTCTATAAAATGTTGTTACAACTGTGTTGATTTTTTTTTTAAAATATAGCTTTTGAAAGAGAATATTGTCAAGATAAAAGAATATTGTTAGATTTGTTGGTTCAGTAATTGAATATTACAAACCTATGCAAGTCCCGATAAAATATTTATCCAAAGTAGCTGAGTTCTTTGTGTAATAGTTAATAGTCATCCCATTAAGATACTTTTTCTTTGTAATTAATAGAGAAGCAAATTTGTTATGACTTTATGTATTACTTTTTCATTACTTTAAAATAACAACTTTACTTTTTGCTAACACAAAATTTAATAGTTAAGTATACTCTCTTCATTAATTGAATAGTCTCTGAGTTGTATCTATAATTTGTAATGAGTTATGAGAATTATCTTAGCGTCCTAGTGAATATCGAACCGCTTCACATGACTACCTTACACTAAACAACATCTTTTTGTAGTTTTAAACTAATATATTTCATCCTTCGGTAATCAAGCCGATAGTAGTGTGAAGTTGAATTCTTTATCCTTCGCAAAGGTTTGTACAAGTCTATCACGTGATCAAGGATGCACTTTTAAAATTTAGCTTTGAAAAATTAATGTGATATCTATCTAACTAAGGTGTCTACTATATACTTTTATTGGTAACTCCACACACTTATTTAATTGTATTTGATGGTGTCATTTTCTATGCCTAAATGGGTAAAAGATACTTGGAGGAACATCTCACTCATCAAAATGGACCTAAGGATTCATACATAAGGTTATGCAATCCATTCAAATTGCATCTAATCATTCAGTACGCATATATCCGGCTTAAAATGTAACATGTATTTGGTTTGGATATGTGAAGCATTTTTTTTTGTGTCATTTATTGGAGAATTTTTTTCATTGTGCCATCTTTCATAGAAAATTCCTCTTTAATTGAAGTGGCTAGAGAATTTGAAAGTTTTAGCAACATTGTTTGTTTATATTTATTTTTATGTTTTTGTTGGTTTAGTTGACTTTCTTTATCGATAATATATATTAATATTTTTCAAATTTGGTGCATGATAGCAAGGCAAAGACAATGCAGTATCAAAAAGAAATTATAAATATTAAGGAAAAAGATTGCTTTTTATATAACTCTAGATACTTTCCAACCTAACGAAGAAAACGTTATATTATGCTTATGGATTTGCAATTAAGGGTTGTGGTATTTTTTATTTATTAAAATTATTTTGAAAATACTTTGAGGAGGAGCAATGATGGAAAAGTGTCTATTTTGTATATTGATTTACTATAATTTTAGAAACTCTTTCATTGCGGTTATATTGCTTTATAATACATTCAAGTTTTACTTAAAAAAAGATTTCATTAGTTTAGACTTTAGACATGTCTTTTTTAGGTGAAAATTAGTTAAAGTATTTTTCATGTTTCTTCTATTTCTATGGACTACTTTATATTATATGATCAACTAAGCAAACTGACTTACTTTAAAATGACCGCGCGAAGTCGACAAATTGACTAGTTGAAGTTAAAACTTGAAATTAGAAATTCTTCTTTTGAAGTATTTGATAGATCTTAAAAACATTCTAATTAGTTGAAAATTTTACTACATTTTCTGAAGAAAATGTTATTTTAATGAAACTTCACCTGAGTTCGAAATCCTATGCAAACGCCTACTTTAAGTCTTGTTTCGTAAAAAAATAAAAAATACTTAATTCCCGTTTTTAATTTTATGTAGTGGTTGGTTGGTCAGCGCTATTCTCGTAATAACATTTTACTATAATAGATATATTTTTCTAATAAATTTGATGTTCATATTATATTATATTATATTATAATAATACTTTATTATAATAGCTAAAAGATATTCATACTGGAGGACATTATAATAAAAAAAAAATTAACCGTAGAATATTGATGTTTTATGGAAAAGTAGTTTTGGTGTAAATGAGAACCTAACTAATTATAGCATATCTTAATTAAAATATTAAAATGACAAAAGTAACCCTCGTAATAGTGAGTAAACTTTTTTGACTAAAAAGTATACAAATATTTTAAATCATACATTATGCAGTAATATGTAATATAATCAAACTAGACATTTCAACAAGAAATAATATTAATGTTACAGTTCTTACATTATTAATTCCTGCATAATTGGATGATTACTAATTGAAGGAATTAATCATTTATGTGGGTCAATTCTGATTTATATAATATATATATATATATATATATATATATATATATATATATATATATATATTTGTATACATTAATAATATAACATTAAAAGAATTGAAAATGATACAACGAGCGTAACTCCCGAACTGTCTTGCGTTGGAGCGAAGCCTCTGTGTTTGGAACCTATATAGAAAAACAATGCATTGCAGAAAATTCTTCTCTTCAGATTTCTTCTCCGAAAAGAGTTGGAACAACTGTAACAAGTTACGATTTTAGACTGTGACTTTATACGGTGTAGTTTGTCTTTGTATGTGATTACACTATCTGACTAGTGAAATATAATTCAATAATCACGCAAACTATGTGTTTGATTCTATTCCTCACTAATTTTTTCATAACTTGTATATAACCAAATAATTCCTTTATGTCATGATTTTATAGCTATATAAATATTATTTGAAATCAAATTTTTTATTCTTTTTAAGAAAGTTTTGCGTTCAAATAAATAAGTTCACATAAAATAAAATAGAGAAAATATGTATTTAACTGATTATGGAGTTTCCAAAAGAATAGATTTTCACTCATACCAAAATATTTTGAACTTTAGAATTCAAGACATTCCATAACATTTTGTGACTGCAAAAGTATATCATTAAAAAAATAGAAAAATATAAAATTATGAAATTTTTAAATATAAAAAGATTATTCCACCCATTGTGATAGTAAAATTATATAAGTAAAGTGGGATTATTTCAACTTTTAAATTTACCTTTTATAACAGTAAAATCATTAAATTATATTCAATAAATCTCGTGTTAAAGTAACTTTATTGTTATAGCTTGTTGTTTGCTCTACTTTCACTCAAAGTAGCATGTTTTTAGGGTAAACCATACATTCATTCAAAAAATTGTGTACTGTTGTTGCCTTCTAGGAAAGGGACATTTCAGACGGAAACAACCAATCAAACACTAAACATTCACCGAAACTTCAACAATTTTTGAAATTTACCCATTTTGTGCTAGTAAATATATAAATAATTGGACTCTCAATCAAATATTTAAAAACATAAAAAAACACAAATATTTTATTTATTTTAATTATCATATTATTTAATTGTTTCTTTCTTTCAGCATTACTATTATTCTCGTAGTCCCTTTTCTTTCAGCATGCTATGTGTATTTTTCATATTATTGTCCTCTAAATAAAGTCTTCACACGCACCATCCTTTACAGATTCAACTTGCGTATTATACCGAATTATTTATTATTATTTTTGCAAATTTTTAATACACACACAGAATTTAAATAAAAACTAATAAATCTATGTAAATTCGTACAGTATTACCTAGATCTGCCACTGTACCGAGGTTGGTATTGCTCATAAATGAATAATGGGGTCTACCAGTATTCGCAAAATATACTTACTGCTTTTTACTGTGATATGTTAAAGTTTTGTGGAGGGAAATGTTTTCTTCTTTTAAAAATAGATAAAACTACTTCAAATATGTTAGGTCATTTGCAATAGATCTTTTATTTCGGGTGATTTTTGTTTTACCTTTCAAATTACTGATTTTTAATTTTTGTCTTTCAACACTTTAAGTGATAAAAATGGTCAAAAACATCCTTAACAAGAAAAATAAATAAATTCACAAGACATAAAAGCCACCAATTTATACCTTTTCACATAAAGTTATAACTCCGGTACAAAAGAAAAGAATACGAACTTATACCGATAGCATAAATTCACGTTATTGAACTTGTGCCTATGAACAAGCTCAATAACCCTAAGAGACAAAAGTTCATGTAATTAAAATTGTGCCCTCGAGGGCGTAAGTTCACTACATGAACTTCGTCCATAGAATAAGTTAATTACATAAATTTATGGGTCTCGATACATGTGTTTCCCGCAGAACTACAGATATAAAGTAAGCTCACGCACCGAACTTCGCCTACCTAAAATAGGTTCCGAGGTGTAAGCTCATGCAATTGAACTCCTACCTATTGAACTTATGCCCCAAGACATAAGTTCGGTAGCATGAACTTCTCGCCTTTCTATGGTTAACCTATGCCTTATGATTTTTTTTGACTTGCGAATTTTTTGTTTGTTTTGTGATTTTTTAGAAAAAAATATTAGGGTATTTTTGTCCTCTTTTTACTTGAAAATAAAGAAGGAAAATATTAAAGACCGCTAATTTAAAGGGCAAAAATTAAAGACTTTCACCCCAAAATAGGGGCATTTATGCAAATACCTTATTATGTTTTTCGAACTTCCATAGTTCATGTATAATATATAGTTGTGCACTCAATTGTTTAAATTAAAATAACTGAGGAAAACTAATATATAATTTATATATATCAATTATAAAAGTAAATAATAAACTTGACCAATTATTGATGTAAAATCCCTATTTTAGATTTATAATTAAAATAATCAGTCAATTTAGTTAAAAAAGAAAAAAGAAAAAACCCTTCTTCAATTATCGTATTTCAAATATTTGGAATCCTCTATGGCCCAACGGGGCTTCATCTGACAACAGCATTAATATGGAGTAGTTGGAATCAGACATTCATAGATTCAGGGCTATTTGGTACGATGGATAATAAATATATTTATTTACTATGAGTGTAATGTTTCGTTGAATTGTTATAGAGCCTAGATAATATTAGTCTAAAGATTTAAAATTTTATGATTTAACTTATTTTTTCTCTTGGACAAGAGATTTTTTTCATTAATTGACTTGATCACTCGATTCAAAATTCCAAACAACAAGATCGCCGTGGCGAAGGATTCTTCACCATAGCGGGACCGCCGCACCTACACGCAAGACGTAAAGTCGCTTAAGTCGAATTTCGTGGATTTTTCACCCCATTATTCGGAGCACACCTTTAGGAGCGTATGATCCATTTTCTGCTGGCTTGCCAGCTCCTTCCCAAGATATGAGTTCTAACTCTTCTTTTCCTCATTCGATTCCCTAACACCCAAAATCGTAGATAATTTCAATGGTGAATTCCTATTAAGAACCCTAGTCTTGTGAAAACTAGGATTAGGGTTATGGGAATGATTGGGTGTTGATTCCTTGTCATAAAAGTGGTAAATTAATACTTAGGGTGAATATAATTATAGAACATTGTTTTGGGTGGATAGTTGGAGATCTGCATCTGGTGAATTTGGAAACCCTTAAACCTTAAAGATGCTTTAAGAGGGTTAAAGAAGTAAAAACTCCATGAAGTAGGTTGGAATAATCATTATAGATTTGGGTTATGATAATTTACCTGGTTATTATCTAATCGAATTACAAGCAATCTGTAGAATGGAGGGTTCATGTTCTCAAACCCTAATCAAAGAAGTAGCCTATCGATTGATTCCTCATGTCTTATTTCTAGACTTTGAATATTCGGAGCCGTTGAGAAAAGACAAAGCTCCCAAGGAGTAGCTGCATATTCTAGTTCTCAATCCAGGTATGTTATAGCTTACCTTTGTGTTAATTATAATTAATGAATCGTATACATGTGTACTATTAATGTACAATTAATCACGAGGGTAGAGGAATCATAAAATATGATGACTTGATGAAATACTTATAGTGATGTAGCTATAAAAGTGGAGGATTAATCCTAACAACGAGAGCACGTGGGATAAGTGAAATCTAATTAATGATTAATAATGGGAGGTGCACTCTTAATATATGATGTCTTCGATAAGTACTCTTGATTGATATTCTTAATACGTGTCCTTGATGTTATGATCTTGGTAGTGAAGTTTTAAGGTGATATTCTTGATTGCGAAGTTTTAATGACATATAATTGTAGTTGTTCTTGATCGTATATTTTGATGGTGTATTTGATGATATAAATTATGAATACATTCTTTTTGTGCATGTTGTATGTAAAAGGAGAGGAATAAGAAAAAAAGCGAGGTGAATAAACCTAATGGGTTATGTGAACTTTGTTGGTGCCCTTTATATGCCATGAATGAGAAGGTGAATCGTGATATAAATTAACTAGCTTAAAATGAATCTCGAGGTAAGGAAAGAAAAGCAATTGTAAGAATTCGTAGTTAACCAGGTTGAATGATTTAGACTCGATTTTATCTAATTAATCTTACGTGGCTGATGAATTGACTTTAAAAAAATTAGAAATACTAATGGGGCAGAATTTCACTCGAATAGACTACCATAAAATGGAAATGTCATAGAACTAACGTGATATAATAAGGTTGAAAGAACTCCGAATGAATGATGGGTCCTTATGTAATAAGAGGGATGGTAAATTTAGCCTGAAGAATTGTGAATAATATCTACGATGGCTTACCTGCGAATTTGATTAAAGGAGACTGCGTATTTAATAATTGATAACTAATACATTAATAAGTAACGACATAGGAAGAATCACTTCTTAAACTAGATAACTAGTAATTGTGGCGAGTTGTGGGTATAAAGCCTAATGGATTTTCGTGCCTTGATCGTGGTAATAATAATATTAATATCTTATGATTGTAGACGAGGTTTGAGAAGCTCACGTTATAATTGGCTTGTGGTGAGAGTGAAGGGATAATTGAGATAAATAATATGTGCTTATGTGATATCATGTGTGTTAACCTAATGAAAATACTCTGATGAACTAGGATGATGATTGTTGATTTATATGCCTTGTTGAGTGTCACTTGAGTTGGATTGAAAAAGAAATTGCATGATAAGTATGTTGCTTATTGTTGATTCATTATTTTTCCAAATTGTCACATGAGTTAACGGTATAATGTATGAACGCTTATGCCGAGGATCCGTGGTTGATAAACGATTTTTCCGGAAGTTGTCATAATGAAAGGCTCAGTTGATATAATGTGACATATTTTGATCGAGCGAGGGATAACAGATTCTTATCCTATGGTGAACGCGAATGAGATTGCTAGTATACCTTACCATGAGATGAGAACAGGTCCGAGACGAGCATCTAGATGAGCAGAATTGTATAAGTATAAGTACTTGTATATGAGTGGCTCGTGCTCCGAGGTGAGCATTCTAAGGAAAGAAGAGTATGAATGAGTACATAGAAAGAAATGACTAAATATTCATACGATCTGGGTGTACAGATAGAATACACGTGATGCATAAGATGAGAGGTTCATACAACCGGGTGTACAATACATGGATTTCTCGCAGTCAAAGTGAATGGAAGGGAAAAAATAAGACCATCTCGGCATGTGTGTACAAAGGATATCACAAACGTGTGCCCGATATATTACCATGGTAAGGATGGTGACAGATCGCATGTGTATGTCATGATATGCATACTAAATGTTAGCCAAAGATCAATACAAGTATGTCATGATATACATAATGATCATGAGATAGAGATCAAAGATGTGCATGTTTGATATATATACGACTATGAGACGTAGATCAGTACATGCATGTTTGATATACATACGACCGTGTGAAAGAGTTCAAGGATGTGTATGACATTAATATGGGTGCGTATATTTGATAAGATGAAATTAATAATGATGTCTATTTATCGTGTGTTCAAGCAGTACTTGATCCGCCGCATAATTATGTCTTGCTTGTATTGTAAGTCTTGGTGTTTAATGAAATTGATTGTGTATAAGTTAATATTTCCATACACAACCGTTAAAATGTGATTTACGTATTGTTATCTCCAAGCTACTCCCTGACCGTGAGAAGGTTTCATAAAAAAGGAAGAATAAATTAAATGATTGTGATAAGATAAAAAATGGTAGTATAGTTAATTAAGCATAGATTGCTATAAGTCAGGTGGTGTTAGGCCTTGTGTAATTGATGAGGTGTTGAAAGGAGTAACGCTAAGCAATAAGTTGAGTTACTACCAGAATGTAAGACCGCAAAGGATAGAGTTTCACTATGACGAGGTCAAGGCAATGCTCAAGTTACCAATGTAGCGAGGCGTAACAATGTGCGTACCTCAACCTTGTGGCTAAGCCGGGATAGAGAAATGCGTATGCATGGTTAAGTAATGACATAAGTGAAGAGTAAAGAAATTATCTTGATAAATTGTTGAGTGGTTGTTTAAATTAAATTATTAATTACATATTAATTTTATGTTGTTGTTAAAAATAATTGTAGTCAACCAATGATGCCTACCAAGATGTGTAGTGTACCGATAATAGACTTTGCTACACCTTTTCTAGGTGTAGGTTGTGGCAGATTGAAGTTTCAAGGATTGACGACATACTCAAAGATCAACTGCATTTTCTCCGCAGCGAAGTTGTATCTTTTTATTTGGTTCGTATCCCATTTAGAGCCTTTGCACTGCCTGTACTAGATCTTTGGAGAGTCAAGATTTTTGGAACATTTTATTGAACTTTCAAAATATTATTGATTTTGTGAAAATTTATGAGAATTGTAATTATTACTTTACGTTGTTCAAAAGGGATTTTCCTATCGAGTTAGAGTCGGTGTAGGTGCCCGCATCGATCCGTCCATTTGGGGTCGCGGGCAACGAGGAAATAAGGAATAAATAGTTTCAAAATTAATTTTTTTAATTTTTTTAATTTTTTTATATATATATATTGGAAATAATGTAACTGAATAAAAAAATTTGTAGATTATAATATTATTATTTTTAAAATTAAAAATAAACTAACAATCTTGATATAATTTATTCTAATATAACTTATTTTCCAACTAAATAACCTCTCAAGTACTATCTTTTTTAACTACTGCTACAGACAATTTGAATCCTTTTTTTTGGGGTTGCTTTATTAATTCTCCCTCCGTGTCAATTTCTTTAATAAAATTTAAAATATATAATCATAAATATTTTATAATATTTGGGATGAGCTTCTCCTTAAAAATAAATTAAACCATTTAGAATAAATTGTTAATTATATTTTTAGACAGACTAAATAAATAATAAATATAAAAAAACATTAATGGTCGGAGTAATTTATATATTGGCATTTTAGTTTATTCTCTTTGTTTTAAATTGGCTAAGGTCACATGCTACTCTAATCGCCTTAAAATAGTTAGTTTTTTTTTTAATTCAAACTACATAAATTTTTATCAGTACGAGAAGATTTTAATTTATAATATTTTATATATTTTTTAAAATAAATTTTAATATAAAATATTTATTAATTAATCTAATTTTATTTAATTTTAAAAATTAATTAAAATAATTTCCGAGAAGTAAAATGTGAAAATATTTTAGGACAAACGAAATAATAATTCTAACACCACATACTTGAGGATTGATTATATGAAGGATAATAACATGATATAGGATCCAATACCGAAAAATACAAAATAATTAGGAAAGATGAATCTCGAGCATAGGTATAAGGACGAATTTAAAAATTTTTAAACTGGGTTTGCCAAATAATAGTAATTGAATTTGCAATTTCAAAGTGAATTTTAAATTTTTCTTAAATCATTACAAATCTCTAATTTTATATTTAAGAGATTAAAAATATTTTTATTTTTTTTGTTGTTTTGGTATTTTAAATTTTTATGTAATATAATTTTTTATCATACCCTTCCGCCCGTAAGTCAATCCTGTAGTACGTGAACTTAACTCTATAAACTAACTAGTGAACACCGCGTTTTGCGCGATTGATTAAGTAAAATTAAAGAGACTATATAATAATTATTATTAATTTTAATTAAAAAATTAATTTTTACTTATAGATCAATTTATTTTTTCATTTCTTCAATTGCGCATTTTATTTTGTGTTAATTATATTTTCACATGATAAGAAATAAGAAATAAAATTCAATATCAAATAAATGACCTCCTTAATTTTGACTATATTACAAGAATCATATGTCACTAATGTGACAAATGCACAAAGTTTTAATCTACACATCTTAATATTTTCTTAAAGTTTTTAATAAAAAAATTATTCAATAATTTTAGAAATTTAATTAAGAAAAATCAAAAATAAAATAAAAGGATTCTTATTAATTGTATCCTCAAGTACCTTCTTGACTTTTTAATTTTTTTCAGAGTTAATTTTCTTAGTTATCTACTTTTTTTCTTTCTCTTAATTTTTCCATTTAAATTATTTTCTATGAATTATTCACCTATTTTATTTTTTTTATCTTTTTTACTTTTATTCATTTACTACACCCAAAAAAATCGCAATTATTATTATCCTTCTTTAAAATAATCAAATTAGTTTTCCTTTCTCCTCTATCAATTTTATAAAAAGTTTAAAAATAATATTTTTTCTTAATTAACTTTTTTCATATATTTTTCATAATTTACATAATATATTAAACACCAAGAAATAACTTCATAAATAATTTTATTTATAATTGGTTATCTTCTTTTTTTTTTCTTATATTTTTTGTATATAAAAAACATGTGCTGATAAGGTATATAAACCAATATAATTTTTTTTAAATACTTTTTGATAAACATTTTTATCATTGATTGCTCTTATAATTTTGTCCGTTTTTTTCATATCTACATTATTTTTACGTATATTATTTAATTTGTATCATCTTTATAAATAATAATAAATTATACATATATAGCATAATAAATTTAGAGAACTCAGAAAATTAAAATTCTGTCATCCTCCTTGTCCATCTAATAAAATTACTCGTAAAATATTTGTAGAGTTTAAGTAGCACAAATTATATAT
>JACEIK010000041.1:696849-794439 GCA_018107945.1 Datura stramonium | reverse complement strand
AGAATTTACGATTTTCGCGATTTTCGGTGTATGTTAGCCCACAAATTTCTGGAGATTTGATCGACCGTCTCCGTTTGGCCCCAAATTTTTCCTGTGGGCACGTACAAGGCCTGGTAACGGGCGCCCTATCACTTTATTTGATCGGCATAACTATTTTTTGAATAAATGAGAATTTACAATATTCGCGATTTTCATTGTATGTTAGCCCCCGGATTTCTGGAGATTTGATCGACCGTCTCCGTTTGGCCCCAAATTTTTGGTGTGCCCAGCCTGCAAAGCCTGATGACGAGTGCCCTGTCATTTCGTTTGATCGGCATCACTATTTTTCTCATAAATGAGAATTAACGATTTTCGTGATTTTCGGTGTAGCCCACGGATTTCTCGAGAATTGATTAACCGCCTCCGTTTGGCCCCATATTTTTGCTGTGCGCAGCCTGCACGGCCTGCTGACAAGCGCCCTATCACTTCGTTTGATCGGCAACACTATTTTTCTCATAAATGAGAATTTACGAGTTTCACGATTTTCGGTATATGTTAGCCCACGGATTTCTGGAGATTTGATCGACCGTCTCCGTTTGGCCCCAAATTTTTCCTGTGGCAGCCTAAAAGGCTTGGTAACGGGCGCCCTATCACTTTATTTGATCGACATAACTATTTTTTAAATAAATGAGAATTTACGATTTTCGTGATTTTCGGTGTATGTTAGCCCACGGATTTCTGGAAATGAGAATTTACGACAAGATTTTCGTATGTTAGCCCACGGATTTCGGAGAATTGATCAAACCGTCTCCGTTTGGCCCCAAAATTGTCCTGTGCGCAGCCTGAAGGCCTGGTGAAAAGCGCCCTATCATTTCGTTTGATCGGCATCACTATTTTTCTCATAAATGAGAATTTACGATTTTCACGATTTTCGTATGTTAGCCTACCGATTTCCGGAGATTTGATCGACCGTCTCCGTCCCCAAATTTTAGCTGTAGGCAGGCTACAATGCCTGGTAACGGGCACCCTATCACTTTATTAATCTACATAACTATTTTTCAAATAAATGAGAATTGCATGTATTTTCGCATTTTCGTATGTTAGCCTACGACTGGAGATTTGATCAACCGACTCCGTTTGGCCCCAAATTTTTGTTGTGCGCAGCCTACAAGGCCTTGTGACAAGCGCCCTATTACTTCATATGATTGGCATCACTATTTTTCTCATAAATGAGAATTTACGATTTTCGTGATTTTCGCTTATGTTAGCCTACTCGAGCACTGGAGATTTACCGACTGCCTGCTTGGCCCCCAAAATATTTCTTTATGGGCAGCCTACAAGGCCTACTAACGGGCGCCCTATCACTTTATTTGACTATCACTATTTTTCAAATGAGAATTTACGATTTTCACGATTTTTTCGGCGTATGTTAGCCCACGGATTTCTCGGAGATTTGATCGGGACTGGTCCGTTTGGCCCCAATTTTTTCTGTGGGCAGCCTACAAATGCTCTGCAACGGGCACCCTATCACTCTAGTTAATCTACATAACTATTTTTCAAATAAATGAGAATTTACGATTTTCGCGATTTTCTGCAGGTATGTTAGCTCACGAATTTCTGAAGATTTGATCAACCGACTCCGTTTACCCCAAATTTTTGCTGTGCAGCCTTCAAAAGTCGTGACAAGCGCCCTATCACTTCATATGATTGGCATCACTATTCTCATAAATGAGAATTTACGATTTTCGCGGATTTTCTAAGTACGTTAGCCTACCTGACGGAGATTTGATCGACTGCCTGCTTGGCCTCAAAATATTTCCTGTGGGCAGCCTACAAGGCCTACTAACGGGCCCTATCACTTTATTTGATCGGCATAACTATTTTTCTCATAAAATGAGAATTTACGATTTTCATTTTCGTATGTTAGCCCATGGATTGGAGATTTAATCGACCGTCTCCATTTGGCCCCAAATTTTTGGCCGTGCGCATCCCGCAAGGCCTGGTGACGAGAGCCCTATCATTTCGTTTGATCGGCATCACTATTTTTCTCATAAATGAGAATTTACGATTTTCACCATTTTCGGTGTATGTTAGCCCACCTGATATGTGGAGACGGTCGACCGTCTCCGCTTGGCCCCAAATTTTTTCCTCGTGCCTACAAGGCCCGATAACGGGCGCCCTATCACTTTTTTGATCGACATAACTATTTTTCAAATAAATGAGAATTCTACGATATTCGCAATTCGGTGTATGTTAGCTCACTGATTTTCGGAGATTTTATCGACCGTCTTCGTTTGGCCTCAAATTTTGCCGTGCGCTGCCAAAGACGCTCAGACAAGCGCCTTATCACTTCGTTTGATCGGCATCACTATTTCATAAATGAGAATTTACTATTTTCGCACTTGTGTATGTTAGCCCATGGTTCTCGGAGATTTGATCAACCGTCTCGCTTGGACCCAAAATTTTCCTCGTGCGCCCACAAGGCTCGGAATCGGCGCCCCTATCACTTTATTTGATCGGCATAACTATTTTTTGAATAAATGGAGAATTTACGTATTTTCACAGATTTTCTGCATGTTAGCCCACGGATTTCTAGAGGTTTGATCGACCGTCTCCTTTGGCCCTGGGCCTTTTCTTTGCGTAGCCTGCAAGGCTCGATAACGTGCTCTCTATCACTTTATTTGATTGACATAACTATTTTTCAAATAAATGAGAATTTACGATTTTTGCGATTTTCGGTGTAGTGTTAGCCCACTTGATTGAGATTTAATCGACCGTCTCTCGTTTGCCCCAAATTTTGTCTGTGGTCAGCTCGCAAGGTCTCGTGACGAGCACCCTATCATTTCGTTTGATCGGCATAACTATTTTTTAAATAAATGAGAATTTACGATTTTCGCGATTTTTGGTGTATGTTATATTCACGGATTGGAGATTTGATCGACCGTCTCCGCTGGGCCCCATATTTTGCCGTGCGCAGCCCGCAAGGCTCCTCGGTGAGCGCCTATCATTTCGTTTGATCGACATCACTATTTTTCCTAATGAGAATTTACGATTTTCACGATGGCATTTAGCCTTACCTGGACGGAGATTTGATCGACCGTCTCCGTTTGACCCCAAATTTTCCGTGGCAGCCTACAATGCTCGGTAACGGGCACCCTATCACTTTATTTGATCGGCATAACTATTTTTCAAATAAATGAGAATTTACGATTTTCGCGATTTCTGTATGTTGGGGCCTACTCGATTGCCGGAGATTTTATCACCGTTCCGTTTGGCCTCAAATTTTGCCGTGCATGTGCCTGCAATGCCCGGTGACGAGCGCCCCTATCATTTCGTTTGATCGACATCACTATTTTTCTCATAAATGCTAATTTATGATTTTCACGATGCCAGGTATGTTAGCTCACTGGAGCTTCTCTCAAGATTTGATCGACCGCTCTCCGTTGACCCCAAATTTTCCCGTGGGCAGCCTAAGGCAATGCCTGGTACCGGGCACCCTATCACTTTATTTGATCGACCTAACTATTTTTCAAATAAATGAGAATTTACGATTTTTGCGATTTTTTTGTGTATGTTAGCCCAATGATTTCTCGGAGATTTGATCAACCGTCTCCGTTTGGTCCTAAATTTTTGTTGTGCGTAACCTGCAAGGCCCGGTGACAAGCGCCCTATCATTTCATTTGATCGCATCACTATTTTTCTCATAAATGAGAATTTACGATTTTCATGTGATTTTCGGTGTATGTTAGCCCACTGGATTTCGAGGATTTGATCGACCATCTCCGTTTGGCCCCACTCCTTTTCGTGGGCAGCCTACAATGCCCTCGCATCAAAACATATCACTTTATTTGATCTACATAACTATTTTTCAAATATATGAGAATTTACGATTTTCGCGATTTTCTGTATGTTATCCACTGATTTTTGGAGATTTGATCGATCACCTGTTTGGCCCCAAATTTTTGCTGCCTGCTAGCCCTGCAAGGCCTGGTGCCAAGCGCCCTATCATTTCATTTGATCGGCATCACTATTTTCTTATAAAATGAGAATTTACGATTTTCACTATTTTCGGTGTATGTTAGCCCAACATTTCCGGAGATTTGATCGAGACCGTCTGCTTGGGCCCAAATTTTTCCCGTGGTCAGCCTACAAGGCCTGGTAACGGACCCCCTATCACTTTACTTGATAGACATAACTATTTTTCAAATAAATGAGAATTTACGATTTTCGCGATTTTCTTGCATGTTAGCCTACCTGATTTCTCGGTGATTTTATCGACCGTCTTCGTTTGCCCCAAATTTTTGCTGTGCGCAGCCTGCAAGGCCTGGTGAAGAATGCCCTATCATTTCGTTTGATCGGCATCACTATTTTTCTCATAAATGAGAATTTACGATTTTCACGATTTTCTGCATGCTAGCCCACGATTTCTGGAGATTTGATCGACCGTCTCCGTTTGGGCTGGGCCACAGGCGCATCCCGCAAGGCCCGGTGACGAGCCTTCATTTCGTTTGATTGGCATAACTATTTCTCTCAAATATGAGAATTACATTTTCTGATTTTCGGTATGTTAGCCCACTGATTGGAGATTTGATCGACCGTCGTTTGGGCCCAAATTTTTTATTTTAAAAAACGTGTTTTATTTAATTATCATTAATTTATAAATAATAATATATTAAAATAAATAAAAAATTTACGATTTTCGCGATTTTCTGTATGTTGCCCACTGATTTCGGTGATTTTATCAATCGTCTCGTTTGGACCCAAATTTTGCTGGGGTGCAGCCTGCAAGGCCTGTGACGAGCCCTATCATTTCGCTTGATCGGCATCACTATTTTTCTCATAAATGAGAATTTACGATTTTCACGATTTTCTGTATGTTAGCCCACGATTTCTCTCGGAGATTTGATCGACTGCCTCCGTTTGACCCCAAATTTTCCTTCGTGGGCAGCCTACAATGCCTGGTAACGGGCACCCTATCACTTTATTTGATCGACATAACTATTTTTCAAATAAATGAGAATTTACGATTTTTGCGATTTCTGTTTGTTAGCCCACTCGATATTGAGATTTGATCAACCGTCTCGCTTGGCCCCCAAATTTTGGCTGTGCGCAGCCTGCAAGGCCTGTGACAAGCGCCCTATCATTTCATTTGATCGGCATCACTATTTTTCTATAAATGAGAATTTACGATTTTCACGATTTTCTGCATGCTAGCCTCCACTGATTTCTTGAGATTTGATCACCGTCTCCGTTTGGCCCCACTTTTTCTGTGGGCAGCCTACAATGCCTGGTAACGGCACCATATCACTTTATTTGATCTACATAACTATTTTTCAAATAAAATGAGAATTTACGATTTTCGTGATTTTCTTGCATGTTATCCACGGATTTATGGAGATTTGATCGACCGACTCCGTTTTGCCCCAATTTTGCCGTGCGCAGCCTGCAAGGCCTGGTGACAAGCGCCCTATCATTTCATTTGATCGGCATCACTATTTTTCTCATAAATGAGAATTTACGATTTTCACGATTTTCGATGTATGTTAGCCCACGGAGCTCGGAGATTTGATTGACCGTCTCCGTTTGGCCCCAAATTTTTGTTGTGCGCTGCCTGCACGGCCTGGTGACTAGCGCCCTATCACTTCGTTTGAGCGGTATCATTATTTTTCTCATAAAATGAGAATTTACGATTTTCGATTTTCTGTATGTTAGCCCACTCGATTTCTCGGAGATTTGATCGACTGTCTCCGTTTGGCCCCAAATTTTTCTTGTGGGCAGCCTACAAGGCCTGCTAACGGGCGACCTATCACTTTATTTGATCGACATAACTATTAAAATGAGAATTTACGATTTTCGCGATTTTGGTATGTTAGCCTGTTTTACTGGAGATTTTATCGACCGTCTCGTTTGGCCCCCAAATTATTGCTGTGCACAGCCTGCACGGCCCGGTGACAAGCGCCCCTATCACTTCGTTTGATCGGCATCACTATTTTTCTCATAAATGAGAATTTACAATTTTCGCGATTTTTCGTGTGTATGTTAGCCTACCTGAGCTCGAGATTTGATCGACCGTCTCCGTTTGGCCCCAAATTTTTTCCTCAGGCGTACTCTACAAGTCCTGATAACGGGAGCCCTATCACTTTATTTGATCGGCATAACTATTTTTCGAATAAATGAGAATTTACGATTTTTGCGTATTTTCATGTGTATGTTAGCCTACTTGATTTCTGTGAGATTTGATCGACCGTCTCCGCTTGGCCCCAAATTTTTCGTGGGCAAACTTTCGCAAGGCTCGGTGACGGCAGCCATATCACTTTATTTGATCGACATAACTATTTTTTAAATAAATGAGAATTTATGATTTTTTGCAATTTTCGGTGTATGTTAGCCCACTGAGCTCGGAGTTTTGATCGATCGTCTCCGTTGGCCCCAAAATTTTCTCGTGGGCAAACTACAAGGCCCGGTAACGGGCGCCTATCACTCTTATTTGATCGACATAACTAATTTTTCAAATAAAATGAGAATTTACGATTTTCGCATTTTCGTGTATGTTAGCCCAATGGATTTCTCGAGATTTGATCAACTGTCCTCGCTTGGCTCCCAAATTTTTCCCCGAGCAGGCTACAATGCCTGGTAACGGGCAGCCTATCACTTTATTTGATAGACATAACTATTTTTCGAATAAATGAGAATTTACTATTTTCTACGATTTTCTGCATGTTAGCCCACTTGATTTCTGGAGATTTTATCGACCGTCTTCGATTACCCCAAATTTGGGTTGGGGTGCAGCCTGCAATGACCTGGTGACAGCGCCTATCACCTTTGATCGGCATCACTATTTTTCTCATAAATGAGAATTTACGATTTTCATGATTTTCTGCATGTTAGCCTACCTGAGCTCGAGATTTGATCGACCGTCTCCGTTTGGCCCCAAATTTTCCCCCGTGGGCAGCCTACAAGGCCTGATAACGGACGCCCTATCACTTTATTTGATCGACATAACTATTTTTCAAATAAATGTGAGAATTTGGTTTTCATGATTTTCGTTGTATGTTAGCCCACTCCGGATGTCGGAGCTTTTATCGACCGTCTCCGTTTGGCCCCAAATTTTTGCTGTGCGCAGCCTGCACGCCCCAGACGAGCGCCCTATCACTTCGTTTGATCGGGCATCACATTTTTCTCATAAATGAGAATTCTCGATTTATGCGATTGCATGTTAGCCCCCCGATTTCTCGAGATTTGATCGACCGTCTCCGTTGGCCCAAATTTTTTCTGTGGGCAGCCTACAGCCTGGTAACGGCGCCTCTATCACTTTATTTGATCGGTATAACTATTTATCGAATAAATGAGAATTTACGATTTTGCGATTTTCGACATGTATTTTAGCCCACGATTTCTAGAGATTTGATCGACTGCCTCCGTTTGGCCCCAAATTTTTCCAGTGTAGACTGCAAGACCTGGTAACGGCACCCTATCACTTTATTTGACTGGGCATAACTATTTTTCAAATAAATGAGAATTTACGGCTTTTTGCAATTTTTTGTATATAGCCCACCTGACATTTCTCGGGAGATTTATCGACCGTCTTCGTTTCCCAAATTTTGCTGTGCACAGCCTGCACGACCTGGTGACAAGCGCTCTATCACTTCGTTTGATCGGCACTACTATTTTTCTCGTAAAATGAGAATTTACGATGCTGATTTTAAGTATGTTAGCCCACTGATTTTTGGAGATTTGATCGACCGTCTCCGTTTGGCCCCAAATTTTTTCACAGGCAGCCTACAAGGCCTGATAATTGGCGCCCTATCACTTTTTATTTGATCGGCATAACTATTTTTCAAATAAATGAGAATTTACGATTTTTGCATTTTAGTGTATGTTAGGCCCACGGATTTCTCGGAGATTTGATCAACCGTCTCCGTTTGGCCCCAATTTTTTTTGTTGTGCGCAACCTACAAGGCCTGGTGACAAAGCGCCCTATCATTTCCTTTGATCGGCATCACTATTTTTCTCATAAATGAGAATTTACGATTTTCACGATTTTCGTGTATGTTAGCCCACACGGAGCCGGAGATTTGATCGACCGTCTCCGTCCCCAAATTTTAGCTGTAGGCAGGCTACAATGCCTGGTAACGGTCGCCCTGTCACATTATTTTGTCGGCATAACTATTTTTCGAATAAATGAGAATTTATTTTTGCGATTTTCGTGTATGTTAGCCTACGGATTTTCAAGATTTGATCGACCGCTTCCGCTTGGCCTCAAATTCTTAATGTATGTACTGCAAGGCCTGGGCAGGACGAGCGCCCTATCATTTTATTTTTTCGGCATAACTATTTTTCAAATAAATAAGAATTTACGATTTTCGCAATTTTCGGTGTATGTTAGCCCACGGATTTATTGAGATTTGATCGACCGTCTCCGCTGGGCCCCAAATTTTTCCCGTGCGCCCTACAATGCCTGGTAACGGGCAGCCTATCACTTTATTTGATTGGCATAACTATTTTTTGAATAAATGAGAATTTATGATTTTTGCGATTTTCGGTGTTGCTCCACGGATTTTTGAGATTTGATCGACCGTCTCCGTTGGCCCCAAATTTTTCCGTGGGCACTTATCACTTTATTTGATTCGACATAACTATTTTTTGAATAAATGAGAATTTACGATTTTCGCGATTTTCTATGGAAGGTTATAGCCCACGGATTTCTGAGATTTTATCGACCGTCTCCGTGGCCCCAAATTTTTCCCCGTATGCACTTACAAGGCCTTAACCCGGCGCCCTATCACTTTATTTGATCCACATAACTATTTTTCAAATAAAATGGAGAATTTTACATTTTCTAGCAATTTTCTGTATTAGCCCACGTATTTCTGGAGATTTTATCGACCGCCTACGTTTGGCTCCAAATTTTGCTGTGGGCGCCCCGCATTTGTCTAATGACAAGCGCCTCATCACTCCGCTTTTGATCGGCATCACTATTTTTCTCATAAATGAGAATTCACAATTTTAACAATTTTGTATGTTGGGGCTCACTTGATTTCTGGAGATTTGATCAACTGTCTCCGTTTGGCCCCCAAATTTTTTCTTTGGGCAGCCTACAGGGCCTTGTAACGGGCGCCTATCACTTTATTTGATCGACATAACTATTTTTTAAATTAATGAGAATTTATGATTTTCGCGATTTTCGGTGTATGTTAGCCCACGGATTTTTGGAGATTTTATCGCACTTGCCTCGTTTGGCCCCCAAATTTTTGCTCTGCGCAGCCTGCAATGACCTGGTGACAAGCGCTCTATCACTTCCTTTGATCGGCATCACTATTTTTCTCATAAATGAGAATTTACGATTTTCGTGATTTTCTGTGTATACCCACTTTGATTCTCGGAGATTTGATCGACCGTCTCCGTTTGGCCCCAAATTTTTCCTGTGGGCAGCCTACAAAGCCTGCTAACGGGCGCCATATCACTTTATTTGATCGACACATAACTATTTTTTTAACAAATGAGAATTTACGATTTTCGCGATGCTGTGTATGTTAGCCTACCTGGATTGGAGATTTGATCGACCGTCTCCGTCCCCAAATTTTAGCTGTAGGCAGGCTACAATGCCTGGTAACGGGCAGCCTATCACTTTATTTGATCGACATAACTATTTTTTAAATTAATGAGAATTTATGATTTTCGCGATTTCTGTATGTTAGCCCACTGAGCTGGAGATTTTATCGATTGCCTCCGCTTGGCCCCAAAATTTTCCCCGTGAGCAGCCTACAATGCCTGGTAACGGACCCCCTATCACTTTACTTGATAGACATAACTATTTTTCGAATAAATGAGAATTTACTATTTTAAGGACAGTGGTATGTTAGCCCACTCTGAGCTGAGATTTGATCGACCTGCCCTGCTTGGCCTCAAATTTTTCCTGTGAGCAGCCTACAATGCCTAGAATGATGTCATCACTTTACTTGATAGACATAACTATTTTTCAAATAAAATGAGAATTTACTATTTTCGCGATTTTCTATGTTAGCCCACTGATTTCTCGGAGATTTTATCGACCGTCTCGTTTGGCCCCAAACCCTTGCTGTGCGCAGCCTGCACGACCTGGTGACAAGCGCTCTATCACTTCCTTTGATCGGCATCACTATTTTTCTCATAAATGAGAATTTACGATTTTCATGATTTCGTGTATGTTAGCTCACTGATTGAGATTTGATCGACCGCTCCGCTGGCCCCAAATTTTTCCCGTGGGCAGCCTACAAGGCCTGATAACGGACGCCCTATCACTTTATTTGATCGACATAACTATTTTTCAAATAAATGAGAATTTAACCACTCATTGTGTATGTTAGCTCACTGATTGGGCCGGAGATTTATCGACCGTCTCCGTTTGGCCCTAAATTTTTGCTGTGCGCAGCTCCGCACGTCCTGGTAACGAGCGCCTATCACTTCGTTTGATCGGTACTATTTTTCTCATAAATGAGAATTTACGATTTTCGCGATTTTCGTGCATGTTAGCCCACCATTTCTCGAGATTTGATCGACCGTCTCCGTCCCCAAATTTTAGCTGTAGGCAGGCTACAATGCCTGGTAACGGTCGCCCTGTCACATTATTTTGTCGGCATAACTATTTTTCGAATAAATGAGAATTTACGATTTTTGCGATTTTCGAAGTGTATGTTAGCTCATTGCATTTCTAGAGATTTGACCGACCGTCTCCGTTTGGCCCCAAATTTTTCTGTGCGTAGACTGCAAGACCTGGTGGGCACCCTATCACTTTATTTGATCGGCATAACTATTTTTCAAATAAATGAGAATTTACGATTTTTGCAATTTTCTGTATTTCAGCTCCACGGATTGAGATTTGATCGACCGTCTCGCTTTGGCCTCAAATTTTGGCTGTGAGAAGCCTAAAAGGCCTGGTGACGAGCGCACTATCATTTCGTTTGATCGGCTTCACTATTTTTCTCATAAATGAGAATTTACGATTTTCGCGATTTTCGGTGCCCACGGATTTTTGGAGATTTGATCGACCGTCTCCGTTTGATCCTAAATTTTTCCCGTAGGCAGCCTAAGCAATGCCCGGTAACGGGCACCTGATCACTTTATTTGATCGACATAACTATTTTTCAAATAAATGAGAATTTATGATTTTTGCGATTTTCGGTGTTTGTTAGCTCACGGATTTCTCGGAGATTTGATCAACCGTCTCCGTTTGGCCCCAAATTTTTACTCAAGGCAGCCCCGCAAGGCTCGGTGACAAGCGCCCTATCATTTCGTTTGATCGCATCACTATTTTTCTCATAAATGAGAATTTACGCATTTTCACGATTTTCATAAAGGTTAGCCCACTGATTTCGGAGATTTGATCGACCGTCCGCTGGTCTCAATTTGTTCTGCACAGCCTACAATGCCTGCAACGGGCACCCTATCACTTTATTTGATCTACATAAACTATTTTTAAAATAAATGAGAATTTGTTTTATGATTTTCTGTATGTTAGCTCACGACTGGAGATTTGATCGACCGACTCCATTTGCCTCAAATTTTTGCTGTGGCAGCCTTCTGTAAGGCCTTGTGACAAGCACCCATTTACTTCATTTGACTGGTATCACTATTTTTCTCATAAATGAGAATTTACGCATTTTCGTGATTTTGCATGTTAGCCTACCTGAGCTGGAGATTTGATCAATGCCTCCATTTGGCCCAAATTTTTCTTGTGGGCAGCCTACAAGGCCATCTAACGAGCGCCCTATCACTTTATTTGATCGGCATAACTATTTTTCTCATAACTGAGAATTTACTTTATTTTCACGATTTTCGGTGTAACGCCTATGGATTTCCGGAGATTTGATCGACCGTCTCCATTTGGCCCCAAATTTTTGCTGTGCGCATCCCCGCAAGGCTCAGTGACGAGAGCCCTATCATTTCGTTTGATCGGCATCACTATTTTTTAAATAAATGAGAACTAACGATTTTCAAGTGATTTTCGTGTGTATGTTAGCCCATGGATTTCGGGAGATTTGACGACCGTCTCCGTTTGGCCCCAATTTTTCCCTGTAAGGCACTTATGCCCGGTAATGGGCGCCCACGCTTATTTGATCGGACATGTCTATTTTTCAAATAAATGAGAATTTATGATTTTCGTGATTTTCGGTGTATCTTAGCCCACAGATTTCTGGAGATTTGATCGACCGTCTCTTGCCATTCCCAAATTTTGGCCGTGCGTGCCGCAAGGCCCGGTGACGAGCGCCCTATCAAGTTTATTTGATTGGCATAACTATTTTTCAAATAAATGAGAATTTACGATTTTCGTGATTTTTTGGTGTAATCGCCCACGGATTTCTGGAGATTTGATCGACCGTCTCCATTTGGCCCCAAATTTTTCCCCTTCACAGGCAGCCTACAAAGCCTGCTAACGGGCGCCATATCACTTTATTTGATCGACATACTATTTTTCGAATAAATGAGAATTTACGATTTTCGCGATTTTCGGTGTATGTTAGCTCAGGTATTTCTGGAGATTTGATCGGTCGTTTTCGTTCAATCCCAAATTTTAGCTGTAGGCAGGCTACAATGCCTGGTAACGGGAGCCCTATCACTTTACTTGATAGACATAACTATTTTTCAATAAATGAGACTTTACTATTTTCGCTGATTTTCGTGTATGTTAGCCCACGGATTTCTGGAGATTTTATCGACTGCCTTCGTTTGGCCTCAAATTTTTGCTGTGCGCAGCTCGCACGACCTGGTGACAAAGCGCCATCACTTTATTTGATCGACATAACTATTAAAATGAGAATTTACGATTTTCGCGATTTTCGGTGTATGTTAGCCTACGATTGTGTGGAGATTTTATCTTCCGCCTTCGCTTGACCCCAAATTTTTGTTGTGCGTAGCCTGCACGGTCTGGTGACAAAGCGCCCTATAACTTCGTTTTTGATCGGCATCACTATTTTTCTCATAAAATGAGAATTTACGATTTTCACGATTTTCTATGGTATGTTTGCCTACCTGAGCACTCGAGATTTGATCGACCGCCTCCGTTTGGCCCCAAATTTTTCCTGTGGGCAGCCTACAAGGCCTGGTAACGCGCGCCCTATCACTTTATTTGATCGACATAACTATTTTTCAAATAAATGAGAATTTACGATTTTCGATTTTCTGTATGTTAGCCCACGTACTCGGAGATTTGATCGACCGTCTCGGTTTGGCCCCAAATTTTGGCTATGCGCAGCCTGCAAGGCCTGCGGACGAGTGCCCTATCATTTCGTTTGATCAGCATAACTAATTTTCAAATAAATGAAAATTTACGATTTTCGCGATTTTCGGTGTATGTTATATCCCATGTATTTCTCGAAGATTTGATCGACCGCTTCTATTCGGCCCCAAATTTTTGATGTGCGCAGCCTGCAAGGCCTGGTGAAGAATGCCCTATCATTTCGTTTGATCGGCATCACTATTTTTCTCATAAATGAGAATTTACAATTTTCACGATTTTCTGCTATGTTAGCCTACTGGACAGAGATTTGATCGACCGTCTCCGTTTGACCCCAAATTAATTTTTCTGTGGGCAAAGTAACACGCCTGGTAACGGCACCCTTATCACTTTATTTGATCGACATAACTATTTTTCAAATAAATGAGAATTTACATTTTTGCGATTTTCGATGTATGTTAGCCTACCTGGATTGAGATTTGATCGACTGCCTCCGTTTGCGCCAATTTTTTCTGTGGGCAGCCTACAATGCCTGGTAACGGGCACCCTATCACTTTATTTGATCTACATAACTATTTTTCAAATAAATGAGAATTTACGATTTTCGCGATTAGCAGGTATGTTATCCTACCTGATTTTTGGAGATTTGATCGACCGACTCCATTTTGCCCCAAATTTTTCCTGTGGGCAGCCTACAAGGCCTGCTAACGAGCGCCCTATCACTTTATTTGATCGGGCATAACTATTTTTCTGGAAATGAGAATTCTACGATTTCGATTTTCGGTGTACGTTAGCCTAAGTGATTGAGATTTGATCGTCCGCCTCCATTTGGCCCCCAAATTTTGCTGTGCGCATCCTGCAAGGCCTGGTGACGAGCGCTCATTTTGTTTGATCGACATAACTATTAAAATGAGAATTTACGATGCCACATTTTCGGTGTATGTTAGCCTACGATTGAGATTTTATCGACCGTCTTCGTTGGCCCCACTTTTGCTGCTGTGGGCAGCCTGCACGATCTAATGACAAGCGCCCTATCACTTCGTTTGATCGGCATCACTATTTTTCTCATACCTGAGAATTTACAATTTTCACGATTTTCGTGTATGTTAGCCCACTACTCGGAGATTTGAACGACCGTTTCCGTTTGGCCCCAAATTTTTCTGTGGGCAGCCTACAAGGCCCGGTAACGGGTAATTTATCACTTTATTTGATCGACATAACTAATTTTCAAATAAATGAGAATTTACGATTTTCGCAATTTTAGGTGTATGTTAGCCCACTTGATTTGTGGAGATTTGATCGACCGTTCCGTTTGGCCCCAAATTTGTCGTGCGTGTGCCTCGCAATGCCCGGTGACGAGCGCCCTATCATTTCGTTTGATCGACACTATTTTTCTCATAATTGAGAATTTACTATTTTCACGATTTTCGTGTATGTTAGCCCACCGATTTCGGAGATTTGATCGACCGCTTCCGTTTGGCCCCAAATTTTTCTCATGTGCCTTGCCACCTTCGGTAACGGGCAGCATATCACTTTATTTGATCGACATAACTATTTTTCAAATATATGAGAATTTACGATTTTCGCGATTTTCGGTGTATGTTAGCCCACGAATTTTCGGAGATTTGATCGACCGTCTCCGTTTGGCCCCAAATTTTGGCTGTGCGCAGCCTCAAGGCTCGGTGACGAGCGCACTATCATTTCATTTGATCGGCATCACTATTTTTCTCATAAATGAGAATTTACGATTTTCGATTTTCTATGTTAGCCCACTGGGATTTCTGGAGATTTGATCGACCGTCTCCGTTTGATCCCAAATTTTTCCTGTGGGCAGCCTACAATGCCCGGTAACGGGCACTCGATCACTTTATTTGATCGACATAACTATTTTTCAAATAAATGAGAATCTCATTTATATTCGCGATTTTCTGTTTGTTAGCCTACCTGATTCCGGAGGATTTGATCAACCGTCCGTCTGGCCCCAAATTATTGTTGTGCGTGCACTCGCAAGGCCTGGGTGACAAGCTCCCTATCATTTCATTTGATCGTTCACTATTTTTCTCATAAATGAGAATTTATGATTTTCAATATTTTCTGCATGTTAGCTCACTGATTTCGGAGATTTGATTGACCGTCTCCATTTGGCCTCAAATTTTTTCTCAGGCAGCCTAAGGCAGCCCGCTAACGAGCTCTCTATCACTTTATTTGATCGCATAATTATTTTTCCTTACTAATCGAGAATTTACGATTTTCGCGATTTTCTATGAATGTTAGCCCATGAATTTCGAGATTTGATCGACCGTCTCCATTTGACCCCAGATTTTTTGCCGTGGCGCATCCCCGCAAGGCCCGGTGACGAGAGCCCTACTAGCCTGCTGGATCGGCATCACTATTTTTCTAATAAACAGAATTTAAGTGATTTCACTATTTTCTGCATGTTAGCCAACTGATTTCTGGAGATTTGATCGGTCGTTTTCGTTCAATCCCAAATTTTAGCTGTAGGCAGGCTACAATGCCTGGTAACGGACCCCCTATCACTTTACTTGATAGACATAACTATTTTTCTCAAAATAAATGAGAATTTACGTTGCGATTTTCTGCATGTTAGCCCACACAGATTTCTTGAGATTTTATCGACCGGGTCTTCGTTTGGCCCCAATTTTTGCTATGTGCACTCGCACGGTCTAGTGACAAGCGCCCTATCACTTCGCTTGATCGGCATCACTATTTTTCCTTGCTAAAATGAGAATTTACGATTTTCACGATTTTCTATCATGTTAGCCCACGGATTGGAGATTTGACTCCACCGTCTCCGTTTTGGCCCCAAATTTTTCTTGTGGGCAGCCTACAAGGCTCGGTAACGACCGCCCTATCACTTTATTTGATCGACATAATTATTTTTCAAATAAATGAGAAATGACATTTTCACGATTTTCATGTTAGCCTACGTATTTCTCGGAGATTTGATCGACCGTCTCGGCTTGGCCCCCAAATTTTGGCGGTGCGCCGCGCCCCGCAAGGGCTGGGCGAGTGCCCTATCATTTTGTTTGATCGGCATAACTATTTTTCAAATAAAAGAGAATTTACGACGCGATTTTCTTGCATTTTAGCCCACGTATTTTTGAAGATTTGATCGACTGTCTCCGTTTGGCACAAAATTTTTTCTCAGGCGCAGCCCGCAAGGCCCGGTGACGAGCGCCTCTATCATTTCGTTTGATCGGTTCACTATTTTTCTCATAAATGAGAATTTACGATTTTCACGCATTTTCGTGTATGTTATCCTTACCTAATTTCGGAGAATTGATCGACCGTCTCCGTTGACCCCAAATTTTTCCCCGTGGGCGTAATTACAATGCCCGGTAACGGCACTCTATCACTTTATTTGATCGATATAACTATTTTTTAAATAAATGAGAATTTTCATTTTTTGCGATTTTAAGGTATGTTAGCCCACTGGAGCTGAGATTTGATCGACCGTCTCCGTTTGATATAAAATTTTAGCTGCGCAGAGCTTGCAAGGCCTGGTAATGTGCTCCCTATCACTTTATTTGATCGGTATAACTATTTTTCTCATAACTTAGAATTTACTTGCCACATTTTCTGCATGTTAGCCCATGGATATTGAGATTTGATCGACTGCTCCATTTGGCCCCAAAAATTTTTCTGTGGCAGCCTCTGCAAGGCTCAACGAGCGCCCTATCACTTTATTTGATCGACATAACTATTTTTCTCATAACCCAGAATTCTTACGATTTTCACGATTTTCTAAAATATAGCCCACATTGCTGGAGATTTGATCGACCGCCTGTTTGGCCCAAAATTTTCCTCTGCAAGGCCTACAATGCCTGGTAACGGGCAACATATCACTTTATTTGATCAACATAACTATTTTTCGAATAAATGAGAATTTATGATTTTCGCGATTTTTTCGTGTCTGCGGGCCTACCTGATTTCCGGGAGATTTGATCGACCGTCTCCGTTTGGCCCCAAATTTTTCCTGTGGGCAGCCTACAAGGACTGGTAACGGGCGCCCTATCACTTTTTTTTTTAAATATTAAAACATAACTATTTTTCAAATAAATGAGAATTTACGATTTTCGCTATTTCTGCATGTTAGCCCACTGAGCATTGAGATTTGATCGACCGCCCGTTTGGCCCAAATTTTGGCTGTGCAGCCTGCAAGGCCTGGTGACGAGCTCTATCATTTTGTTTGATCGACATAACTATTAAAATGAGAATTTACGATTTTCGCGATTTTCTGCTGATGTTAGCCCACGATTTCCTGGAGATTTGATCACCGTCTCCGTTTGGCTCCAAATTTTTGCTGTGCAGCCCGCAAGGCTTGGTGACGAGCGCCCTATCATTTCGTTGATCGACATAACTATTAAAATGAGAATTTACGATTTTGCGATTTTCTGGTATGTTAGCAATACGATTCTGGAGATTTGATCGACCGTCTCGGTTTGGCCCCAAATTTTGTGTGCGTAGCCTGCAAGGCCCGTGACGAGTGCCCTATCACTTTATTTGATCGGGTATAACTATTTTCCATAACTCCAGAATTTACGATTTTCGCAATTTTCGTATATGTTAGCCTACTACTGGAGATTTTATCGACCGTCTTCGTTTGGACCCAAATTTTGGCCGTGGGCAGCCTCGCACGGCTCCGGTGACAAGGCCGCCTATCACTGCTTTGATCGGCATCAGTATTTTCTCATAAATGAGAATTTACAATTTAAGCGATTTTCTGCATGTAACAACCACTCCATTTCTCGAGATTTGATCGACCGTCTCCGTTTGGCTCCAAATTTTTGCTGTGGGCAGCCTACAAGGCTCGTAACGGGCGCCTATCACTTTATTTGATCGACATAACTATTTTCTTAAATAAATGAGAATTTATGATTTTCGATTTTCGTGTATGTTAGCCCACGGATTTCGGAGATTTTATCGACTGTCTCGCTTGGCTCCCAATTTGCCGTGCGCAGCCCCGCACGGCTCGGTGACAAGCGCCCTATCACTTCATTTGATCGGGTATCACTATTTTTCTATAAATGAGAATTTACGATTTCGGCAATTTTCGTGTGTATGTCAAGACACAACATTTCGGAGATTTGATCGACCGTCTCCGTTTGGCCCCAAATTTTTTTTTCTGCGGCAGCTCTACAAGGCCTGCACGGCGCCTATCACTTATTTGATCCGCATATAACTATTTTTTAAATAAATGAGAATTTACGATTTTCGCGATTTAGCCCACGGATTTCTCGGAGATTTTATCGACCGTCTTCGCTGCCCAAATTTTTGCCGTGTGCAGCCTGCACGGCCTGGTGACAAGCGCCCTATCACTTCGTTTGATCGGCATCACTATTTTTCTCATAAATGAGAATTTACGATTTTCACAATTTTCGGTGTATGTTAGCCACGGATTCATGGAGATTTGATCGACCATCTCCGTTTGGCCCCAAATTTTTCCCTCGTGGGCAGCCTACAAGGCCTGCACTAGGGCCCTTATCACTTTATTTGATCGACATAACTAATTTTCAAATAAATGAGAATTTACGATTTTCGCAATTTTCGGTATATCCACGGATTTCTGGAGATTTTATCGACCGTCTTAGTTTGGCCCCAAATTTTGCCGTGCGCAGCCCGCACGACTGTGACAAGCGCTCTATCACTTCGTTTGATCGGGCATCACTATTTTTTCGTAAATGAGAATTTATGATTTTTGCGATGTGTACAGAACCCATGCATTTCTCGAAGATTTGATCGACCGTCTCCGTCCCCAAATTTTAGCTGTAGGCAGGCTACAATGCCTGGTAACGGTCGCCCTGTCACATTATTTTGTCGGCATAACTATTTTTCGAATAAATGAGAATTTACGATTTTTGCGATTTTTCGATATGTATGTTAGCCCACGTATTTCGGGAGATTTGATCGACTGCCTCGCTGGCCCCAAATTTTTCCCGTGGGCAGCCTACAAGGCCTCGCGAATGGGGCGCCTATCACTTTATTTGATCGGCATAACTATTTTTTGAATAAATGAGAATTCTACGATTTTTTAAGCATTTTCGATTTATGTTAGCTCACGGATTTCCTCGGGAGATTTGATCGACTGCCTCTCGTTGGCTCCCAAATTTTTCCTGTGGGCAGCCTACAAGGCCTGGTAACGGGCGCCTATCACTTTATTTGATCGGCATAACTATTTTTCAAATAAATGAGAATTTATGATTTTCACATTTTCTGCATGTTAGCCCACGGATTTCTTGAGATTTTATCGACTGTTTTCGTTAGCCCCAAATTTTTGCTGTGCAGCTCAGGTGCCTGGTGGCGAGCACCCTATCACTTTATTTGATCGATATAACTATTTTTCAAATAAATGAGAATTTACGTATTTTCGCGATTTTGGCATGTTAGCCTACGTATTTCGGAGATTTGATCGACCGTCTCCGTTTGGCCCCAAATTTCCCGCGGGCAAGCCTACAAGGCCTGGTAACGGGCGCCCTATCACTTTATTTGATCGATATAACTATTTTTCAAATAAATGAGAATTTACGATTTTCGCGATTTTCGGTGTATGTTAGCCTAACATTCGGAGATTTATCAATTTGCCTGCTGGCCCCAAATTTTGCTGGGGGCGCAAACCCGCACGACTGTGACAAGCGCTCTATCACTTTATTTGATCGGCATAACTATTTTTTGGAATAAATGAGAATTTACGATTTTTACATTTTCTGTATGTTAGCCCACGATTTCGTGAGATTTGATCGACCGTCTCCGTTTGATATAAAATTTTAGCTGCGCAGAGCTTGCAAGGCCTGGTGTTGAGCGCCCTATCACTTTAAATGATCGACATAACTAATTTTAAAATAAATGAGAATTTACGACTGAGATTTTCTGCATGTTAGCCCACTGGCTTCGGAGATTTTATCGACTGCCTGCTGGGCTGGCCCCAAATTTTTTGTATGCTGTGCGCAGCCTGCACGACCTGGTGACAAGCGCCACTTCGTTTTGATCGACATAACTAGTTTTCAAATAAATGAGAATTCTATGATTTTCGATTTTCTTGCATAGTAGCCTACTACTGGAGATATTATCGACCGTCTTTTTGTTTGGCCCCAAATTTTTGCTGTGCGCAGCCTCGCATTTGGCCTGGTGACAAGCACTCTATCACTTCGTTTGATCGGCATTACTATTTTCTCGTAATGAGAATTTACGATTTTCACATTTTCTATGTATGTTAGCCCACTTGACATTTTCCGGAGATTTGATCGACCGCTCGCTTGGCCTCAAATTTTTCCCGTGGGCAGCCTACAAGGATCGCCAATGGGCGCCCTATCACTTTATTTGATCGGGCATAACTATTTTTCGAATAAAATGAGAATTTATTTATTTTTTGCACAAGGTATGTTAGCCCACCTGATTTCAGGAGATTTGATCGACCGTCTCCGTTGGCCTCAAATATTGGCAGGCAGCCTGGGCAGCCCGTGACGAGCGCCTCTATCATTTTGTTTGATCGACATAACTATTTTTTAAATAAATGTGGAATTTTACGGTTTTCGCGATTTTCTATTGATGTTAGCCCACTCGGGATTTCCTCGGAGATTTGATCGACCGTCTCCGTTTGGCCCCAAATTTTTGCTTGCAAGCGCAGCCGCAAGGCCCGCACTTGAGCGCCTATCATTTCGTTGATCGACATCACTATTTTTTATCATAAATGAGAATTTACGATTTTCACGAGCTGTGAATGTTAGCCTACCATTTAAGATTTGAATGCTCTCGTATGGCTCCAAATTCTTTCCCCGTGGGCAGCCTACAAGGCCTGGTAAGTGCGCCCTATCACTTTATTTGATCGACATAACTATTAAAATGAGAATTTACGATTTTCGCGTATTTTCGTGTACATAGCCTACGAATTTCTGTAGATTTTATCGACTGCCTTTGTTTGGCCCTGGGCCTTTAGCTCGTGCAGCCTGCACGGCCCGGTGACAAGCGCCCCATCACTTCGCTGATCGGATTCACTATTTTTCTCATAAATGAGAATTTACAATTTTCGCGATTTTCTGTATGTTAGCCCACTACTGGATATTTAATCGACTCAATTTGGCCCCAAATTTTTCCCTCGTGGGCAGCCTACATGGCCTGTTAACGGGCGCCTATCACTTTATTTGGATCGACATAACTAATTTTTAAATAAATGGAGAATTTACGATTTTCGCATGTTAGCCCACGGATTTCCGAAAATTTGATCGACCGTCTCCGTTTTGCCCCAAATTTTTATTGTGCGCAGCCTGCAAGGCCTGGTGACGAGCGCCCTATCATTTCGTTGATCGGCATCACTATTTTTCTCATAAATGAGAATTTACGATTTTCACGATTTTCGGTGTATGTTAGACAATGGATTTCTGGAGATTTTGCCGACCGTCTCCGTTTGGCCCCAAATTTTTCCTGTGGGCAGCCTACAAGGCCTGGTAATGGGTGCCCTATCACTTTATTTGATCAGCATAACTATTTTTTAAATAAATGAGAATTTACGATTTTTTGCGATTTTCTATATGTTAGCCTACTGATTTCTGTGAGATTTGATCGACCGTCTCCGTTTGGCCTCAAATATTTGCTGGTGCGCAGCCTGCAAGGCCTGGTGACGAGTGCCTATCATTTTGTTTGATCGACATCACTATTTTTCTCATAAATGAGAATTTACGATTTTCACGATTTTCGGTGTATGTTAGCCCACGATTTTTGGAAGTTCGATCGACCGTCTCCGTTTGGCCCCAAATTTTCCCGTGGCAGCCTACAAGGCCAGTAATCGGGCGCCCTTATTAATTTATTTGATCGACATAACCGTTTTTTAAATAAATGAGAATTTACGATTTTTCGCGAGCTTTGCATGTTAGCCTAATGGATTACTGAGATTTGATCGACCGTCTCCGTCCCCAAATTTTAGCTGTAGGCAGGCTACAATGCCTGGTAACGGTCGCCCTGTCACATTATTTTGTCGGCATAACTATTTTTATAATAAATGAGAATTTACGATTTTCGCGATTTTCGGTGTATGTTAGCCCACTGAGTTCTGGAGATTTGATCGACCGTCTCCGTTTGGCCCCAAATATTGTCTTTGCGCTGTGCCGCAAGGCCTGTGACGAGCGCCCTATCATTTGTTTTGATCGACATAACTATTTTTCAAATAAATGAGAATTTACGATTTTCGCGATTTTCGGTGATGTTAGCCCACGGATTTCTGGAGATTTGATCGATCGTCTCCGTTTGGCTCCAAATTTTTGCTGTGCGCAGCCTCGCAAGGCTCGGTGTGGACGAGCGCCCTATCATTTCGTTTGATCGATGTCACTATTTTCTCATAAATGAGAATTTACGATTTTTGCGATTTCTGTGTATGTTAGCCCACGAATTTCAGAGATTTGATCGACCGTCGCCCGTTTGGCCCTAAATTTTTCCTGTGGGCAGCCTACAAGGCCTGATAACGGGCGCCTATCACTTCAGCTTGATCGTTAACTATTTTTCAAATAAAATGAGAATTTACGATTTTCGGCGATTTTCGTTGTATGTTAGCCACGGATTTCCGGGAGATTTTATCGACTGGGTCTTCGTTTGGCCTCACCTTTTGCTGTGCGCAGCCTGCAAGGCCTGGTGAAGAATGCCCTATCATTTCGTTTGATCGATATCACTATTTTTCTCATAAATTAGAATTTACGATTTTCTACGATTTTTCGGTGTATGTTAGCCTACTTGATTGAGATTTGATCGACCGTCTCCGTTTGGCCCCAAATTTTTCCTGTGGGCAGCCTACAAGGCCCGGTAACGGGCGCCTCTATCACTTATTTGATCGACATAAGTATTTTTTAAATAAATGAGAATTTTATGATTTTCAAGCATTTTCTTATGTTAGCCCACGGATTTCTGGAGATTTTACCGAATGTCTTGCTTGGCCTCAAATTTTTGCTGTGCAGCCTGCACGGCCTGGTGACAAGCGCTCTATCACTGCTTGATCCGTGGCATCACTATTTTTCGTAATGAGAATTTACGATTTTCGCGATTTGCAGTATGTTAGGCCTACCTGACTTGGAGACATCTGAGATCACCCGCTTCTCCGCTGGCCCCAAATTTTTCCTTCAAAGGGCCCACAAGGCTCAAGCAATGGGCCCTCTATCACTTTATTTGATCGGCATAACTATTTTTCGAATAAATGAGAATTTACGATTTTTGCGATTGGTGCATGTTAGCCCACTGAGCTTCAGGGAGATTTGATCGACCGCCTCCGTCGGCCCCAAATTCTCAAGGTGCGCAGCCTCGCAAGGCTCCGTGACGAGCTCCCTTATCATTTTGTTTTGATCGACACCTATTTTTCAAATAAATGAATTTACGATTTTCGCAATTTTCGTTGATGTTAGCCCACATTTCTTGAGATTTGATCGACCGTCTCCGTTTTGGCCCTAAATTTTTGCTGTGCAGCCCGCAAGGAATGGTGACGCAGGCCTCTATCATTTCGTTTGATCGACATCACTATTTTTCTCATAAATGAGAATTTACTATTTACGATTTCCCGTGTATGTTAGCCCACGGATTTTTGGAGATTTGATCGACCGTCTCTGTTTGGCCTCAAATTTTTCTTGTGGGCAGCCTACAAGGCCTGGTAACGGGCGCCCTATCACTTTATTTGATCGACATAACTATTTTTCAAATAAATGAGAATTTACTATTTTCGCGATTTTCGCGATATTTTTAGCCACTGGATGGAGATTTTGATTTACCTGTCTTCGTTTGGCCTCAAATTTTTGCTGTGCGCAGCTCACGGCCTGGTGACAAGCGCCCCATCACTTCGTTTGATCGGCATCACTATTTTTCTCTCGTAAATGGAATTTACGATTTTTGCGATTTTCGATGTTAGCCTACCTGATTTCGGGAGATTTGATCGACCGTCTCCGTCCCCAAATTTTAGCTGTAGGCAGGCTACAATGCCTGGTAACGGTCGCCCTGTCACATTATTTTGTCGGCATAACTATTTTTCGAATAAATGAGAATTTACGATTTTTGCGATTTTCGGTGTATGTTAGCCCACTGATTTCTCGAGATTTGATCGACCGTCTCCGTTTGGCCCCAAATTTTTCCCCGTGGGCAGTCTTACAAGGCCTGCTAATGGGCGCCCTTATCACTTTATTTGATCGGCATAATCATTTTTCAAATAAATGAGAATTTACTTCATTTTTTGCGATTTCTGCATGTTAGCCCACTGGATTAGAGATTGATCGACCGTCTCCGTTTGGCCCCAAATTTTGGCCGTGCGCAGCCTGCAAGGCCTGGTGACGAGCGCCTCTATCATTTTATTTGATCGGGCATAACTATTTTTCAAATAAATGAGAATTTACGCATTTTCATGGTGATTTTCTGTATGTTAGCCCAACCATTTCTCGGAGATTTGATCGACCGTCTCCGTTTGGCCCCAAATTTTTCCCAGGCAGCCTACAAGGCCTGGTAACGGGCGCCTCTATCACTTTATTTGATCGACATAACTATTTTTCAAATAAATGAGAATTTACGATTTTCGCGATTTTCTATGTATGTTAGCTCACTCTGGAGCTGGAGATTTTATCGACCGTCTTCTCGTTTTGGCCCCAAATTTTTGCCGTGTAAGGGCTTCAGAATGCCCGGTGACAAGCGCCTATCACTTCGTTTGATCGGCATCACTATTTTTCAGAAATGAGAATTTACGATTTTCGCGATTTTCTGTATGTTAGCCTACCTGGATTTCTAGAGATTTGATCGACTGCCTCCGCTTCGCCCCAAATTTTTTCCCGGGCAGCCTAAGGCCTGATAATTGGCGCCCTATCACTTTATTTGATCGGCATAATTATTTTTTGAATAAATAAGAATTTACGATTTTTTGCGATTTTCGTGTGTATGTTAGCCCACTTACATTTCTTTGTGGAGATTTTGATCACCGCTCCGTTGGCCCTAAATTTTGCTGTGCATAGCCCGCAAGGCCTGGTGACGAGCGCCCTATCATTTTGTTTGATCACATAACTATTTTTCAAATAAATGAGAATTTACGATTTTCGCGATTTTCAGCTGATGTTAAAGGCCCACTGGAGCTCGAGATTTGATCGACCGCCTGCTTGTCCCAAATTTTTGCCGTGCGCAGCCTCGTGCTCGGTGACGCGCGCCCCTATCATTTCGTTTTGATCGATATCACTATTTTTCTCAAATGAGAATTTACGTATTTTGCGATTTTCAGATATGTTAGCCCACTCCGATTGGAGATTTGATCGACTGCCTCTCGTTGGTCTCCTAAATTTCTGCTGTGTGGGCAGCTCACAAGGCCCGGTACTGTGCGCCCTATCACTTTATTTGATCGACATAACTATTAAAATGAGAATTTACGATTTTCGATTTTCTGTATTTTAGCCACTGATTTCCGGGAGATTTTATCGACTGCCTTTGCATTTGGACTCAAATTTTTACAGCAGCCTGCACGGCCCGGGTGATAAGCGCCATCACTTCGCTTTGATCGGCATCACTATTTTTCTCGTAAATGAGAATTTACGATTTTCAAGGATTTTCATGTTAGCCCACTGATTTCTCGGTGATTTGATCAAATCACTCCGCTTGGCCCCAAATTTTTCCCCGTGGCTACCTACAAGGCCTGCTAATGGGCGCCCATAACTTTATTTGATCGGCATAACTATTTTTCGAATAAAATGAGAATTTACGATTCACATTTTCTAAGATGTTAGCCTACCTGAGTTTCTCGGAGATTTGATCGGCCGTCTCCGTTTGGCCCCAAATTTTTGCTGTGCGCAGCCTGCAAGGCCTGGTGACGAGCGCCTATCATTTCGTTTGATCGACATAACTATTTTTCTCATAAATTAGAATTTTTTATTTTTTTTATTTTTTTTATTTTTTTTAAGTATTTGATGGAGATTTGATCGACCGTCTCCGCTAGGCCTCAAATTTTTCCGTGGGCAGCCTATGTGGCGTCTGCAATCGGCACCCTATCACTTTATTTATCTATTATAAGTATTTTTTAAATAAATGAGAATTTACAATTTTCGCGATTTTCTGCATGTTAGCCCAACATTTCTCGGAGATTTTATCGACCGTCTTCGCTTTGGCCCCCAAATTTTTGCCGTGCGCAGCCTGCACGGCCTGGTGACAGGCGCTCTATCACTTCGTTTGATCGGCATCACTATTTTTCTCGAAATGAGAATTTATGATTTTGCGCGATTTTCTCGTGTATGTTAGCCCACTTGATTTCTTCGGAGATTTGATCGACTGCCTCGGCTTGGCCCCAAATTTTTCCCCGTGCGCCTACAAGGCCTCGGCTAATGGGCGCCATCACTTTATTTGATCGGCATAACTATTTTTCTCGAATAAATGAAAATTTACGATTTGCAAATTTCTCGTGTATGTTAGCCCACGGATTTCAGGAGATTTGATCACCGCCTCCGTTGGCCTCAAATTTTGGTCAGGTGCACTCGCAAGGCCTGTGACGAGCGCCCTATCATTTTGTTTGATCGACATAACTATTAAAATGAGAATTTACGATTTTCGCATTTTCGGTTGATGTTAGCCCACAGATTTCTGGAGATTTGACTTGACCGTCTCCGTTTGGCCCCAAATTTTGCCGTGCGCAGCCTTCGCAAGGCCCGGTGACGAGCGCCTCTATCATTTCGTTTGATCGACATCACTATTTTTCTCATAAATTAGAATTTAATATTTAATTATGAATTAAACTTATGATTTTCAAGCAATATGCATGATTTCTGGAGATTTGATCGACCGCTCCGCTTGGCCCCAAATTTTTCCCCTGTGGGCGTGCTCCTACAAGGCCCGATAATCTGCGCCCTATCACTTTATTTGATCGACATAACTATTTTTTAAATAAATGAGAATTTATGATTTTCGCGATTTTCGGTGTATGTTAGACAATGGATTTCTGGAGATTTTATCGACTGTCTTCGTTTGGCCTCAAATTTTTGCTATGCGCAGCCTGCACGGCCTGGTGACAAGCGCTCTATCACTTCGTTTGATCGGCACACTATTTTTCTGTAAAATGAGAATTTACGATTTTCGCGATTTTCGATGTTAGCCCACGTCTCCTGCTTGGCCCCCAAATTTTTTCTTTGCGCAGCCAGCAAGGCTCAAGCAATGGGCGCCCTATCACTTTATTTGATCGGCATAACTATCATTTTTTGAATAAATGAGAATTTACGATTTTCGCGATTTTCGTTGGATGTTAGCCTACTTGACGGAGATTTGATCGCCGTCTCCCGTTTGGCCCCCAAATTTTTGCTGTGCGCAGCCTGCAAGGCCTGGTGACGAGTGTCATACCATTTTAAATATAAATTTAAAACATTAAAAAAATCATAAATTAGAATTTAATACTTTCACGATTTTCGGTGTATCGGAAAGAGATTTGATCGACCGTCTCGTTTGGCCCTACTTCCCTGCCAGGCGCCTTAAGGCCTGGTAACGGGCGCCTATCACTTATTTGATCGATATGAAGTATTTTTTAAATAAATGAGAATTTATGATTTTCGCGATTTTCTGTATGTTAGCCCACGGACTGGAGATTTTATCGACCGTCTTCGCTTGGCCTCAAATTTTGCCGTGCGCAGCCCGCACGGCTCGGTGACAAGCGCTCTATCACTTCGTTTGATCGGGTATCACTATTTTTCTCGTGAAATGAGAATTTACGATTTCTCGCAATTTTCGGTGTATGTTAGCCCACCGATTTTGGAGATTTGATCGACCGTCTCCGTCCCCAAATTTTAGCTGTAGGCAGGCTACAATGCCTGGTAACGGGGGCCCTATCACTTAATTTGATCGGTATAACTATTTTTCGAATAAATGAGAATTTTCGATTTTTTGCGATTTCTGCATGTTAAGCCCACGGATTTCTGGAGATTTGATCGACCGCTCCGTTTGGCCCCAAATTTTTCTCAGTGGGCAGCCTACAAGGCTCGCTAATGGGCGCCCTACTTTATTTGATCTAGAGTTAACTATTTTTCGAATAAATGAGAATTTACGATTTTGGTATTTTCGTGTATATAGCCCATGGATTTTTAGGAGATTTGATCGACTGTCCGTCTCCGTTTGGCACCTACTTGGCTGTGCGCAGCCCGGGTGACGAGTCATTTTGTTTGATCGACATAACTATTAAAATGAGAATTTACGATTTTCGCGATTTTCTGCTGATGTTAGCCCATGGATTTCTGAGATTTGATCGAATCGCTTCCGTTGGCCCCAAATTTTTGCTGTGGGCAGCCTACAATGCCTGGTAACGGGCGCCCTATCACTTTATTTGATCGACAAAACTATTTTTCAAATAAATTAGAATTTACGATTTTCGGCGCGATTTTCGTGTATGTTAGCCCACTCTGACTGGAGATTTTATCGACTGCCTCGCTGGCCTCAAATTTTGCTGTGCGCAGCCTCGCACGGCCTCGGTGACAAGCGCCTATCACTTCGCTTTGATCGGCATCACTATTTTTCTCGTAAATGAGAATTTACGATTTTCGCGATTTCGATGTTAGCTCACTGATTACTGAGATTTGATCGACCGTCTCCGCTGGCCCCAAATTTTTCCTGCGGGCGCCTTACAAGGCCTGCTAATGGGCGCCCTATCACTTTATTTGACTGTATAACTATTTTTGCATAAATGAGAATTTACGATTTTCAAGGACTTTCATGATGTTAGCTCACGGATTTGTGGAGATTTGACGTGGCCGTCTCCATGGCCCCAAATTTTTGCCGTGCGTGTGCCCCGCAAGGCCTCGGCCGACGACGCGCCCCCTATCATTTCGTTTGATCGACATCACTATTTTCTCATAAATTAGAATTTACGATTTTCACGATTTTCGGTGTATGTTAGCCCACTCTGAGTTTCTCGGGAGATTTGACGACCGTCTCCGTTTGGCCCCAAATTTTCCCCGTGCAGCCTCTACAAGGCTCGGTAACGGCGCCCTATCACTTTATTTGATCGACATAAGTATTTTTTAAATAAATGAGAATTTATGATTTTCGCGATTTCGGTGTATGTTAGACAATGGATTTCTGGAGATTTTATCGACCGTCTTCGTTGGCCTCAAATTTTTGCCGTGCGCAGTCCGCACGGCCTGTGATGTTTCTATCACTTCGTTTTGATCGGCATCACTATTTTTCTCGTAAATGAGAATTTACGATTTTCTGCAATTTTCGGTGTATGTTAGCCCCACCGATTTTTGGAGATTTGACGACCGCTCCGCTTGGCCCCAACATTTCCGTGGGCAGCATACATGTCTGCTAATGGGCGCCCTATCACTTAATTTGATCGGCATAAATCTATTTTTGAATAAATGAGAATTTTCGATTTTTGGCATTTTTGGTGTATGTTAAGCCCACTGACTGGAGATTTGATCGACCGTCTCCGTCCCCAAATTTTAGCTGTAGGCAGGCTACAATGCCTGGTAACGGTCGCCCTGTCACATTATTTTGTCGGCATAACTATTTTTCGAATAAATGAGAATTTACGATTTTCGCGATTTTCGTGGTATGTTAGCCCATGGATTTTAGGGAGATTTGATCGACCGTCTCCGTTTGCCCTAATTTTGGCCGTGCGCAGCCTGGTGACGAGCGCCCTATCATTTTGTTGGATCTACATAACTATTTTTCAAATAAATGAGAATTTACGATTTTCGCGATTTTCTATTGATGTTAGCCTACCTGAGCTTCTCGGAGATTTGATCGACCGTCTCGCTTGGCCCCAAATTTTTCCCGTGGGCAGCCTACAAGGCCTGGTAAGTGGCGCCCTATCACTTTAAATGATCGACATAACTATTAAAATGAGAATTTACGATTTTCGGGCGATTTTGGTGTATGTTAGCCTACCTGATTTCGAGATTTTATCACCGGCTCTCTTCGTTGGCCCCAAATTTTTGTCAGTGCGAAGCCCGCACGGCCTCGGTGACAAGCGCCTATCACTTCGTTTGATCGGCATCACTATTTTTCGTAAATGAGAATTTACGATTTTCGCGATTTTCTGATGTTAGCCCACTGGATTTAAGAGATTTGATCGCCCGTCTCCGTTTGGCCCTAAATTTTTCCCCGTGCGGCCTTACAAGGCCTCAAGCAATGGGCGCCCTTATCACTTTATTTGATCGGCATACTCATTTTTTGAATAAATGAGAATTTACGATTTTTGCGATTTCTGCAGAATAGCCCACTGGATTTCAGGAGATTTGATCGACCGCCTCCGTTTGGCCCCAAATTTTGCTCTGCGCAGCCTCGCAAGGCCTCGGTGACGAGCGCCTAATATTTTGTTTGATCGACATAACTATTAAAATGAGAATTTACGATTTTCGCATTTTCTGCTGATGTTAGCCACTGATTCGAGATTTGATCAATCGTCTCCGTTTGGCCCTGGGCACTTGCTGTGCCACGCTCCGCAAGGCCCGGTGACGGCGCGCCCCTCTATCATTTCGTTTGATCGACATCACTATTTTTCTCATAAAATGAGAATTTTACGCATTTTTGCGATTTTCTAGATATGTTAGCCCACCTGATTTCCTCGGAGATTTGATCGACCGTCTCCGTTTGGCCCCAAATTTTTGCCGCGGGCAGCCTACAAGGCCTGGTAAGTGCGCCCTATCACTTTATTTGATCGATATAACTATTTTTCAAATAAATGAGAATTTACGATTTTCGCGATTTTCGGTGTATTTTAGCCTACCTGAGTTTAGAGATTTTACCCACCGTTTGCATTTGGACTCAAATTTTTGCTGTAATAGCCGCATTTGGCCCTGGTGATAAGCGCTCTATCACTTCGTTTGATCGGCATCACTATTTTTCTCGTAAATGAGAATTTACGATGCATTCGATGTTAGCCCACTGAGCTTCCGGTGACGGATCACCGTCTCCGCTTGGCCCCAAATTTCCCCGTGGCCAGCCTAAGGCCCTCTAATGGGCCTTATAACTTTATTTGATCGGCATAACTATTTTTCGAATAAATGAGAATTTACGATTTTCGCATTTTCTAAGGATGTTAGCCCACGGATTTCGGAGATTTGATCGTCGTCTCCGTTTGGCCTCAAATTTTTGCTGTGCGCAGCCTCGTAAGGCTCGTGACGAGCGCCCACATTTCGTTTGATCGACATCACTATTTTTCTCATAAATTAGAATTTACGATTTTCACGATTTTTCGGTGTATGTTAGCTCACTTGAGCTCGAGATTTGATCGACCGCCTCGGGTTGGCCCCAAATTTTTCAGGCAGCCTACAAGGCCTCGGTAACTAAGTGCCTCTATCACTTTATTTGATCGACATAAGTATTTTTTAAATAAATGAGAATTTATGATTTTCGCGATTTAGCCCACGGATTTCCTCGAGAGATTTTATCGATCGCCTTCGCTTGGCCTCAAATTTGCCGTGCAAAACTGAGACGGCTCCTCGTGACAAGCGCTCTATCACTTCGTCGGACTGCATCACTATTTTTCTCAGAATGAGAATTTACGATTTTCGCAATTTTCTGCATATGTTAGCCTACCGATTTCCGGAGATTTGATCGACCGCTCCTTGGCCCCAAATTTTTGCCTGGCAGCCCCGGCAAGGCCTCGGTGAGGACGGGCGCCTTATCCATTCGTTTGATCGACATCACTATTTTTCTCATAATGAGAATTTACGATTTTCACGGTTTTCTGTATGTTAGCCCATGGATTTGAGATTTGATCGACTGCCTCCGTTTGGCCCCCAAATTTTTCTTGTGGGCAGCCTACAAGGCCCGGTAACGGCGCCCTATCACTTTGTTTGATCGACATAACTATTAAAATGAGAATTTACGATTTTCGCGATTTCTAAGTGATGTTAGCCTACCATGGATTTCTGAGATTTGATCGACCGCCTCCGTTTGGCCCCAAATTTTTGCTGTGCGCAGCCTGCAAGGCCTGGTGACGAGCGCCTCTATCCATTCGCTTGATCACTTCACTATTTTTCTCATAAATGAATTTACGCATTTTCACGGTTTTCGCGGTATGTTAGCCCATGGATTTCGGAGATTTGATCGACCGTCTCCGCTGGCCTCAAATTTTTTCTTGTGGGCAGCCTACAAGGCCCGGTGACGGGCGCCTATCACTTTGTTTGAGTGACATAACTATTTTTCAAATAAATGAGAATTTACGATTTTCGCGATTTAGCCCACGGATTTCCTGAGATTTTATCGACTGACTGCCTTCGCTTGGTCCCAAATTACGTGCGCAGCCTGCACGGCCTGGTGACAAGCGCTCTATCATTTCGTTTGATCGGCATCACTATTTTTCTCGTAAATGAGAATTTACGATTTTCGCGATTTTCTGATGTTAGCCCACCTGGAGCTCGGAGATTTGATCGACCGTCTCCGTTTGGCCCAAAATTTTTCCTGTGGGCAGCCTACAAGGCCTGCTAATGGGCGCCCTATCACTTTATTTGATCGGCATAACTATTTTTTGAATAAATGAGAATTTACGATTTTTGCGATTTCGGTGTATGTTAGCCCACTGATTTCGTGGAGACGGACGACCGTCTCCGTTTGGCCCCAAATTTTTGCTGTGCGCAGCCTGCAAGGAATGGTGACGAGCGCCCTAGTTTCTGTTTGATCGACATCACTATTTTTCTCATAAAATGAGAATTTACGATTTTCGCGATTTTCCGTGTATGTTAGCCTTCCACGGATGGAGATTTGATCGACCGCTCGTTTGGCCCCAAATTTTCCCCCCAAAGTGTTTCAAGGCCTGGTAATGGGCGCCCTATCACTTTATTTGATCGACATAATTATTTTTCAAATAAATGAGAATTTACGATTTTCGCGATTTCGAGTGTATCACCACTCTGAGCTTCTCGGAGATTTTATCGACCGTCTTCGTTGGCCCCAAATTTTGCCGTGCGCAGCCTGCACGGCCCGGTGACGGGCGCCTATCACTTTATTTGATCGGCATAACTATTTTTCGAATAAATGAGAATATACGATTTTCGCGATTTACGGTGTATGTTAGCCCACTTGAGCTGGAGATTTGATCGACTGCCTCCGTTTGGCCCCAAATTTTTCCCCGTGGGCAACCTACAAGGCTCGCGGCTCCCTATCACTTTATTTGATCGCATAACAATTTTTCGAATAAATGAGAATTTACTATTTAAGTGAATTTTCGTATGTTAGCCTACACGGATTTTAGGAGATTTGATCGACCGTCTCGTTTGGCCCCAAATTTTGGCCGTGCGCAGCCTCGCAAGGCCTGGTGACGAGCGCCTCTATCATTTTGTTTGATCGACATAACTATTAAAATGAGAATTTACGATTTTCGCGGGACACGTGTATGTTGGGGCTCACTGATTTCGTGAGAATTGACTGACCGTCTCCGTATGGCCCCAAATTTTTTCCTTGCCAGGCAGCCTACAAAGCCTGCTAACGGGCGCCTATCACTTTTTTTTGGATCGGCATAACTATTTTTCGAATAAATGAGAATTTACGATTTTTGCGAGCTGGCAGTATGTTAGCCCACTTGATTTCAGGAGATTTGATCGACCCTCTCCGTATGGCCCCCACCCTGGCCGTGCGCAGCCCGCAAGGCCTGGGTGACGCAGCGCCCTATCATTTTGTTTGATCGATTTAACTATTTTTCAAATAAATGAGAATTTACGATTTTTGCGATTTTCTGCTGATGTTAGCCTACGAATTTCTCGAAATTTGATCGACCGTTCCGTTTGGCCCCAAATTTTTGCCGTGCGCAGCCCCTGCAATGCCCGGTGACGAGCGCCCTATCATTTCGCTTTGATCGACATCACTATTTTTTTCATAAATGAGAATTTACGATTTACATAATTTTCTAGGTATGTTAGCCTACTGGATTGAGATTTGATCGACCGTCTCCGTCCCCAAATTTTAGCTGTAGGCAGGCTACAATGCCTGGTAACGGTCGCCCTGTCACATTATTTTGTCGGCATAACTATTTTTCAAATAAATGAGAATTTACGATTTTTGCGATTTTGTATTTTAGCCTACTTGATTTCTCGGAGATTTTATCGACCGTCTTCGTTTGGCCCCAAATTTTGCCGTGCAAACTTCGCACGGCTTCGGTGACAAGCGCCTATCACTTCGTTTGATCGGCATCACTATTTTCGTAAATGAGAATTTACGATTTTCGATTTCTGTATGTTAGCCTAACCGGATTTCTCGAGATTTGATCGAATGTGCTCGTTTTACCCTGGGGCCTTGACCAGCAGCCTGCAAGGCTCGGTGACGAGCGCCTATCACTTAATTTGATCTAAGATTAACTATTTTTCTCATAACTTAGAATTTACCCCCGGTATGTTAGCTCACGGGAGCTCGGAGATTTGATTGACCGCTCCGTTTGGCCTCGAATTTCCTGTAGTACTTCACAAGGCCTCGCTAATGGGCGCCCGCCTATCACTTTATTTGATCGGGTATAACTATTTTTCGAATAAATGAGAATTCTACGATTTTTGCGATTTTCGTGTATGTTAGCCCACGATTTCAGAGATTTGATCGAATTCTCTCCGTTTGGCCCTTAAATTTTGGCTGTGCGCAGCCTCTGCAAGGCCCGGTGACGAGCGCCTATCACTTTTGTCGACGTAATCATTTTTCAAATAAATGAGAATTTACGATTTTTGCGATTTTCTGGGTATGTTAGCCTACTGGATTCGAGATTTGATCGACCGTCTCCGTTTGGCCCCAAACAATTTTTCCCCGTGGGCAGCCTACAAGGCCTGGTAAGTGGCGCCCTATCACTTTATTTGATCGGCATAACTATTTTTCTAATAAATGAGAATTTACGATTTTATGAGCTTTTTCGGTGTATTTTAGCCCACGATTTCTGGAGATTTTATCGACCGTCTTCGTTGGCCCCCACCAGCTGTGCGCAGCCTCGTGCTGGCCTGGTGACGAGCGCCTATCATTTTATTTGATCGACATAACTATTAAAATGAGAATTTACGATTTTCGCGATTTTCTGTATGTTAGCCTATCATGATTCGGAGAATTGATCGACCGTCTCCGTTTGGCCCCAAATTTTTCTTGTGGGCAGCCTACAAGGCCTGGTGACGAGCGCCCTATCATTTTATTTGATCGGCATAACTATTTTTCAAATAAATGAGAATTTACGATTTTCGCGATTTTCTGTGTATGTTAGCCCACTGATTCTGAGATTTATTGAACCCTGTCCTGTAGCCAGGCCCAAAATCCCTGTGGCAGCTCTACAAGGCTCGCTAATGGGCGCCCTATCACTTTATTTATTTTTTTTATTTTTTTTATTTTTTTTAGATGAATTAAAATAAACATTTTTATCTTCTTGCCACAATTTCAGTTTTTGAAGATTTGATCGACCTCTCCCGTTTGGCCCCAAATTTCACGTGGCGCAGCCTGCAAGGCCTGGTGACGAGCGCCCTATCATTTTGTTTGATCGACGTAACTATTTTTCAAATAAATGAGAATTTACATTTTTACATTTTCTACATGCTAAATTTGCCGTATTTTCCTTTTGGCATTTGATCGACCGTCTCCGCTTGGCCCCAAATTTTTCCCTATGGGCAGCCTACAAGCTCCAAGTAATGGGCGCCCTATCACTTACATTTGACTGGGTATAACTATTTTTCGAATAAATGAGAATTTTACGTATTTTTAAGGCGTGTATGTTAGCCCACGGATTTTAGGAGATTTGATCTAATCATCTCCGTTGGCCCCAAATTTTTTGGCTGCTAGCCTGCAATGCCCGGTGACGAGCGCCCCTATCACTTTGTTTGATCGACATAACTATTAAAATGAGAATTTACGATTTTTACGATTTTCTGTATGTTAGCCCACGCGATTTCTCGAGATTTGATCGACCGTCTCGTTTGGCCCTAAATTTTTGCCGCAGGCGCGTACCCTGCAAGGAACGGAGACGGTTTCCTCTATCATTTCGTTTTGATCGACATCACTATTTTTCATAAATGAATTTACGATTTTTACGATTTTCCAGGTATGTTAGCCCACGGATTTCTCGGAGATTTGATCGACCGTCTCCGTTTGGCCCCAAATTTTCCCCGTGGGCAGCCTACAAGGCTCGGTAACGGGCGCCCTATCACTTTTGGATCGACATAACTATTTTTTAAATAAATGAGGGAATTCTACAATTCTCGCGATTTTCTCGTATATTTTAGCCCACTTGAGCTTCGGAGATTTTATCGACCGTCTTCGTTTATGGCCCTACCATGTGCGTACTCTGCACGGCTCGGCACAAGCGCCTATCACTTCGTTTGATCGGCATCACTATTTTTCCTCGTAAATGAGAATTTACGATTTTCGCGATTTTCTGATGTTAGGCCCACCTGAGCTCGGAGATTTGATCGACTGCCTCCGTTGGCCCCAAATTTCCTGCGGCCTCTTACAAGGCTCAAGTAATGGGCGCCCTATCACTTTATTTGATCGGTATTAATCTTATTTTTCGTAAATGAGAATTTACGATTTTTGCGATTGTGTATGGCTTAGCTCTAATGGATTTCAGAGATTTGACGACCGTCTCCGTTGGCCCCAAATTTTGCTGAGGCGCAGCCTGCAAGGCCCGGTGACGAGCGCCTATCATTTTGTTTGATCGACATAACTATTTTTTCTCAAATAAATTGGGAATTTACGATTTTCGCGATTTCGGTTGATGTTAGCCTACGTATTTCGGAGATTTGATCGACCGTCTCCGTTTGGCCCCCAAATTCTTTGCCGTGCGCCTGCAAGGCTCGGTGACGAGCGCCATATCATGTCGTTTGATCGACACGGCTTTTTCTCATAAATGAGAATTTACGATTTTCGCGATTTTCGGTGTATGTTAGCCCACGTATTTTTGAAGATTTGATCGACCGCTTCCATTTGGCCCCAAATTTTTCATGGGCAAACCTCACAAGGCCTCGGTAATCTGGGCGCCCTATCACTTTATTTGATCGACATAACTATTAAAATGAGAATTTACGATTTTCGTGATTTTCTGTGTATACCCACGGATTGGAGATTTTATCGACCGCGTTTGGTCTCAAATTTTGCCGTAAGGCAATGTTTTGCACGGCCTGCGACAAGCGCTCATCACTTCATTTGATCGCATCACTATTTTTCTGAAAATGAGAATTTACGATTTTCGCGATTTTCTGTGTATCTTAGCCTACTCGATTTCTCGGAGATTTGATCGACCGTCTCCGGCTTGGCCCCAAATTTTTTCCCCGTGGCAAAATTTACAAGGCCTGCTAATGGGCGCCCTATCACTTTATTTGATCGGCATAACTATTTTTCGAATAAATGAGAATTCTACGATTTTTTACGATTTTCGGTGTATGTTAGCCCACGGATTTCAGAGATTTGATCGACCGTCTCGTTTGTCCCAAATTTGGCCGTGCGCAGCCCGCATGCCCGGTGTGACGCAGCGCCCCTATCATTTTATTTGATCGGCATAACTATTTTTTCAAATAAATGAGAATTTACGATTTTCTGTATGTTAGCCCACGGATTTTTGGAGATTTGATCGACCGTCTCCGTTTGGCCCTAAATTTTTCCCGTGGGCAGCCTACAAGGCCTGGTAACGGGCGCCCTATAACTTTATTTGATCGACATAACTATTTTTCAAATAAACAGAATTTTACATTTTCAAGGATTTTCGTGTAATCGAGCCCACGGATTTCTCGGAGATTTTATCGACCGTCTTCGTATGGCCTCAAATTTTTACGGTGCGCAGCCTGCACGGCCTGGTAACGGGCGCCTATCACTTCGTTTGATCGGCATCACTATTTTTCTTGTAAATGAGAATTTACGATTTCGCGATTTCGGTGTATGTTAGCCTTACCTGATTTGAGATTTGACTCCACTCGTCTCCGTTTCCATTCAATTTTTCCCCGTGGGCAAATTCTTACAAGGCCTGCTAATGGGCGCCTATCACTTAGTATTTGATCGGCATAACTATTTTTCTAATAAATGAGAATTTACGATTTTTGCGATTTTCGTTGTATGTTAGCCCACGGATTTCAGGAGATTTGATCGACCGTCTCCGTTTGGCCCCAAATTTTGGCTGTGCGTAGCCTGCAAGGCCTGGTGACGAGCGCCCTATCATTTTGTTTGATCAACATAACTATTTTTCAAATAAATGAGAATTTACGATTTTCGATTTTCTATTGATGTTAGCCACGATTGAGATTTGATCGACCGTCTCCGTTTGGAATTAGCTTTACATACAGCAAGAAGTGAAATTAGTCACTCATAGATAAGAAATATAAGATTTTTTTTAAAAAAAATGAGAATTTACTACTAATACTGTGCATGTTAGCCTACGTATTTCTCGGAGATTTGATCGACTTCAGCCTCGTTTTGGCCCCAAATTTTTCCCGTGGGCAGCCTACAAGGCCCGGTAACGGGCGCCTATCACTTCATTTGATCGATATTAACTATTTTTCAAATGAATGAGAATTTAGAATTTTCGCATTTTCGTGTATTTTAGCCAACTGATTTCTGGAGATTTTATTCACCGTCTCGTTTCGCCCCCAAATTTTGGCCGGGCAGCTCGCACGGCTCGGTGACAAGCGCCCTATCACCTCGTTTGATCGGCATCACTATTTTTCTCGTAAATGAGAATTTGCGAACACATTTTCTGCATGTTAGCCCACTGATTTCCTCGGAGATTTGATCGACTGCCCCCGTTTGGCCCCAAATTTTCCCGTGGGCAGCCTACAAAGCCTGCTAACGGGCGCCTATCACTTTATTTGATCGGCATAACTATTTTTTGAATAAATGAGAATTTACGATTTTTGCAATTTTCGGTGTATCTAGTCTACTCTGACAGATAATTGATCACCGGCTTCTCCGCTGGGCCCCAAAATTTGGCCGTGCGCAGCCTGCAAGGCCTGGTGAGCGCCCTATCATTTTATTTGAAAAAAGGTTTAAAATTAATTTCATAAAAAAATAAAATGAGAATTTACGATTTTCGCATTTTCGTTGATGTTAGCCTACGTATTTCTAGAGATTTGATCGATCGCCTCCGTTTGGCCCCAAATTTTTGCCGTGCGCAGCCCGCAATGCCCGGTGACGAGCGCCCTATCATGTCGTTTGGACGACATCACTATTTTTCTCATAAATGAGGGAATTTTACATTTTCACGATTTTCTGCATGTTAGCCCACGGAGCTGAGATTTGATCGACCGTCTCCGTTTGGCCCCAAATTTTTCCTCGTGTGCCTACAAGGCCTGGCAGGGCGCCCTTTCACTTTATTTGATCGACATAACTATATTTCAAATAAATGAGAATTTACGATTTTCGATTTTCTATGTATTTTAGCCCACGATTTCTAGATATTTTATCGACCGTCTTCGTTTGGCCCCAAATTTGCCGTGGCGCAGCCCGCACGGCCTGTTAACGGGCGCCTATCACTTTATTTGATCGGGTATAACTATTTTTCGAATAAATGAGAATTTATGATTTTTTAATTTTCTATGTATGTTAGCCTACGGATTTCAGGAAATTTGATCGACCGCTCCGTTTGGCCCCAAATTTTGCTCTGCGCATCTCGGCAAGGCTCCTGTGACGAGCGCCTATCATTTTGTTTGATCGACATAACTATTTTTCAAATAAACAGAATTTTACGACAAGCACTTTGAAGTGATGTTGAGCCTCACTTACTTCTCAGATTGACTAATGCCCCTGCTACTCACTTTTGCTGCAGCAGACCAGCCAAGGCCTGTGACGAGCGCCCTATCATTTTGTTTGATCGACATAACTATTTTTTAAATAAATGATAATTTAGGATTTCGCGATTTTCTGGGCAAGTGGTATTTTAGCCCACTGATTTTCGAGATTTTATCGACCGTCTTCGTTTGGCACCAAATTTTTGCTGTGCGCAGCCTGCACGGCCTGGTGACAAGCGCTCTATCACTTTGTTTGATCGGCATCACTATTTTTCTCGTAAATGAGAATTTACGATTTTCGTAATTTTCTGTATGTTAGCCCACTGATTGGAGATTGATCAACCGTCTCCGTTTGGCCCCAAATTTTTCCTGTGGGCAGCCTACAAGGCCTGCTAATGGGCGCCCTATCACTTTATTTGATCGGCATAACTATTTTTCGAATAAATGAGAATTTACGCATTTTACATTTTCTGTATGTTAGCCTACATTTTGTGAGATTTGATCGACTGGCCTCCGTTTGGCCCCAAATTTTTAAAGGGCAGCCTGAGGCCTGGTGACGAGCGCCCTATCACTTTATTTGATCGGCATAACTATTTTTCAAATAAATGAGAATTTACGATTTTCACGATTTTCTGTTTGCTAGCCCAACATTTCGGAGATTTGATCGACCGTCTGTTTGGCCCCAAATTTTTCCTGTGGGCATCCTACAAGGCTCAAGTTAATGGGCGCCCTATCACTTTATTTGATCGGCATAACTATTTTTCGAATAAATGAGAATTTACGATTTTGCGATTTCTGTAAGCCCACTGGGATTTCAGGAGATCGACCGACTGCTTTGGCCCTAAATTTTGGCTGTGCGCAGCCTGCAAGGCCTGGTGATGAGCGCCCTATCATTTTATTTGATCGGCATAACTATTTTTCAAATAAATGAGAATTTACGATTTTCGCGATTTTCTCAGGTATGTTAGCCTACGATTTCGGGAGATTTGATCGACCGTCTTCGCTTTGGTCCCAAATTTTTGCTGTGTGCAGCCCGCACGGCCTGGTGACAAGCGCCTTATCACTTCGTTTGATCATCATCACTATTTTTCTCGTAAATGAGAATTTACGATTTTCGCCATTTTCGTGTATGTTAGCCTACCTGACTGGAGATTTGATCTACCGTCTCCGTTTGGGCTCCCAAATTTTTCCCCGCGGTGCCTACAAGGCCCTTTAACGGGCGCCCTATCACTTTATTTGATCGGCATAACTATTTTTCGAATAAATGAGAATTTACGATTTTTGCGATTTTCGGTGTATGTTAGCCTACGGATTTCTGGAGATTTGATCGACCGTCTCGCTGGCCCCAAATTTTGGCTGAGCAGCCAGCCGCAAGGCCTGGTGATTTGTGGGCGCCCTATCATTTTATTTGATCGGGCATAACTATTTTTCAAATAAATGAGAATTTATGATTTTCGCGGGATTTTCGGTGTATGTGTTAGCCCACTGGATTGAGATTTGATCGACTGCCTCCGCTTGGCCTCAAATTTTCCTGTGGGGCAGCCTAGAAGGCCTACTAATGGGCGCCCTATCACTTTATTTGATCGGCATAACTATTGTTCGAATAAATGAGAATTTACGATTTTTGCAATTTTCGGTGTATGTTAGCCCACTCATTTTCAGAGATTTGATCGACTCTACCGTTGGCCCCAAATTTTGCTCTGCGCAGCCCGCAAGGCTCGTGACGCAGCGCCTTATCACTTTATTTGATCAGCATAACTATTTTTCAAATAAATGAGAATTTACGATTTTCGCGATTTTCGCCTTAGCCTAGATTGAGATTTGATCGACCGTCTCCGTTTGCCCCAAATTTTTCCTGGTGGCACCTACAAGGCTCTGCGAATAGGCGCCCTATCACTTTATTTGATCGGGCATAAACTATTTTTCGAATAAATGAGAATTTACGATTTTTACGCTTTTCGGTGTATGTTAGCCCACTACTTGTGGAGATTTGATCTGGACTGCCTGCTTGGCCCCAAATTTCAGCGCAGCCTCGCAAGGCCTGTGACGAGCGCCTCTATCATTTCTTTTGGATTATTTTAACTATTTTTCAAATAAATGAGAATTTACGATTTTGCGATTTTCTGTATGTTAGCCCAATTACTGGAGATTTGATCGACCGTCTCCGTTTGGCCCCAAATTTTGCTCTGCGCAGCCTGTAAAGGGCCTGGGTGACGAGCCGCCTATCATTTCGGCTGATCGACATCACTATTTTTCTCATAAATGAGAATTTACAATTTTCACGTATTTTCTGTGGCTAAAGCAGCCCACGCATTTCTCGGAGATTTGATCGACCGTCTCGTTTGGCCCCAAATTTTTCCCCGTGGGTAGCCTACAAGGCCCGGGTAATGGGCGCTCCTATCACTTTATTTTGATCTGACATAACTATTTTTTCAAATAAAATGAGAATTTAGGATTTTCGCGATTTTCGGTGTATTTTAGCCCACGGATTTCTGGAGATTTTATCGACCGTCTTCGTTTGGCCCCAAATTTTGCTCTGCGCAGCCTCGCACGGTCTGGTGACAAGTGCTTTATCACTTCATTTGATCCGTTATCACTATTTTTCTCGTAAATGAGAATATACGATTTTCGCAATTTTCTGTATGTTAGCTCACTAATCTCGGGAGATTTGATCGACCGTCTCCGTTTGGCCCCAAATTTTTCCTGTGGGCAGCCTACAAGGCCTGCTAATGGGCGCCCTATCACTTTATTTGATCGGCATAACTATTTTTCGAATAAATGAGAATTTACGATTTTGCCATTTTCTGCATGTTAGCCCACTCTGATGAGATTTGATCGACCGTCTGCTTGGCCCCAAATTTGGCTGTGCAGCCTGCAAAGCCTGGTGACGAGTGCCCTATCATTTTATTTGATCGGCATAACTATTTTTCAAATAAATGAGAATTTACGATTTTCGCGATTTTCGTGTATGTTAGCCTACCTGAGCTGAGATTTGATCGACCGTCTCCGTTTGGCCCAAATTTCTGTTGTGCATAGCCTACAATGCCTGGTAAACGGGCGCCCTATCACTTATTTGATCGGCATAATTATTTTTCGAATAAAATGAGAATTTATGATTTTTGCGATTTTCTGCATGTTAGCCCACGGGATTTCAGGAGATTTGATCGACCGTCTCCGTCCCCAAATTTTAGCTGTAGGCAGGCTACAATGCCTGGTAACGGTCGCCCTATCATTTTATTTGATCGGCATAACTATTTTTCAAATAAATGAGAATTTACCATTTTCGCGATTTCTGTATGTTAGCCTACCTGACTGGAGATTTGATTGACCGCCTCCGTATGGCCCCCAAATTCTTCCTGTGGGCAGCCTACAAGGCCTGGTAAGTGCGCCCTATCACTTTATTTGATCGACATAACTATTAAAATGAGAATTTACGATTTTCACGATTTTCTGTATGTTAGCCTACCTGGGATTTCTGGACATTTTATCGATCGGCCTTCGTTTGGCCCCCAAATTTTTGCCGTGCGCAGCCTGCACGGCCTGGTGACAAGCGCCTATCACTTCGTTTGATCGGCATCACTATTTTTCTCGTAAATGAGACCATGATTTTCGATTTTTGGTGTATGTTAGCCCACTTGATTTCTCGGAGATTTGATCGACCGTCTCCGTCCCCAAATTTTAGCTGTAGGCAGGCTACAATGCCTGGTAACGGTCGCCCTGTCACATTATTTTGTCGGCATAACTATTTTTTGAATAAATGAGAATTTACGATTTTTTGCAATTTTCGTGTATGTTAGCCTACGATTTAGAGATTTGATCGACCGCTCGCTTGTCCCCAAATTTGGCCGCGCGCAACCTGCAAGGCCTGGTGACGAGCGCCCTATCATTTTGTTTGATTGACATAAGTATTTTTCAAATAAATGAGAATTTACGATTTTCGCGATTTTCTAAGGATGTTAGCCCACTGATTTCCTCGGAGATTTGATCGACCGTCTCCGTTTGGCCTCAAATTTTTGCTGTGCGCAGCCTGTAAGGCCTGGTGACGAGCGCCCTATCATTTCATTTGATCGGCATCACTATTTTTATCATAAATGAGAATTTACGATTTTCTCGATTTTCGGTGTATGTTAGCTCACGGATTTCTGGAGATTTGATCGACCGTCTCGTTGGCTCCCAAATTTTCCCCGTGGGTAGCCTACAAGGCCTGGTAAGTGCGCCCTATCACTTTATTTGATCTCCATAACTATTTTTCAAATAAATGAGAATTTACGATTTTCGCGATTTTCGGGTATTTTAGCCCACGGATTTCTCGGAGATTTGATCGAATCGTCTCCGTTTGGTCCCAAATTTTTCCCCGCTGTGGGCAGCCTACAAGGCCTGCTAATGGGCGCCCTATCACTTTATTTGATCGGCATAACTATTTTTCGAATAAATGAGAATTTACGATTTTGCGATTTTCGATGTATGTTAGCCCACGGATTTCAAGAGATTTGATCGACCGTCTCCGTTTGTCCCCAAATTTTAGCTGTAGGCAGGCTACAATGCCTGGTAACGGTCGCCCTATCATTTTATTTGATCGGCATAACTATTTTTTAAATAAATGAGAATTTACGATTCCAAGGATGCCATGTATATGTTAGCTCAATGATTTGAGATTTGATCGACTGCCTCCTTCGTTTGGCCCCAAATTTTTCCTGTGGGCGTATTCTCTATGTATGCTCCGGTAACGGGCTTCCTATCACTTTATTTGATTGGATAACTATTTTTCAAATAAATGAGAATATACGATTTTCGCGATTTCCTGTATGTTAGCCCACGTATTTCTGGAGATTTTATCGACTGTCTTCGTTGGCCCCAAATTTTGCTCTGTGCTCTCGCCCGTACGGCCCGGGTGATAAGCGCTCATCACTTCGTTTGATCGACACTATTTTTCTCAAACAGAATTTACGATTTTCGCGATTTTCGGTGTATGTTAGCCCACGATTTCTCGGAGATTTGATCGACCGTCCTCGCTTGGCCCCAAATTTTTTCCTGTGGCAGCCTACAAGGCCTGCTAATGGGTGCCCTATCACTTTATTTGATCGGCATAACTATTTTTCGAATAAATGAGAATTTATGATTTTTGCAATTTTCGGTGTATGTTAGCCCACGGATTTCAGGAGATTTGATCGACCGTCTCTGTTTGGCCCCAAATTTTGCTGTGCGCAGCCTGCAAGGCCTGGTGACGAGCGCCCTATCACTTTATTTGATCGCCATAACTATTTTTCAAATAAATGAGAATTTACGATTTTCGTGATTTTCGTTGTATGTTAGCCCACGAATTGGAGATTTGATCGACCGCCTGCTTGGCCCTACTTGTTTTCAGTGCAGCCTACAAGGCCTGCTAATGGGCGCCCTATCACTTTATTTGATCGGCATAACTATTTTTCGAATAAATGAGAATTTACGATTTTTGGGCGATTTTCGGTATGCTAGCCTACCTGATTCTCAGAGATTTGATCGACCGTCTCCGTTTGGCCCCAAATTTTGCTCTGCGCAGCCTGCAAGGCCTGGGGTCGAGCGCCCTATCATTTTGTTTGGATCGACATAACTATTTTTCAATTAAATGAGATTTACGATTTTCGCGATTTTCGCGATGTTAGCCCACTGATTTTTGGAGATTTGATCGACCGCCTCCGTTTGGCCCCAAATTTTTCCTGTGGGCAGCCTACAAGGCCTGCTACGGGCGCCCTATCACTTTATTTGATCGACATAACTATTAAAATGAGAATTTACGATTTTCGCATTTTCTGTATTTTAGCCCACTGATTTCTCTGAGATTTTATCGGCCGCTCGTTTTGGCCCTAAATTTTTGCTGTGCGCACTTTACGGCCTGGTGACAAGCGCTCTATCACTTCGTTTGATCGGCATCACTATTTTTCTCGTAAATGAGAATTTTGATGATTTTCACGATTTTCTGTATGTTAGCCTACCTGACTGAGATTTGATCGACCGTCTCCGTTGGCCCAAATTTTTTCTGTGGGCAGCCTACAAGGCTCGCTAATGGGCGCCCTATCACTTTATTTGATCGCATAACTATTTTTGAATAAATGAGAATTTAGGATTTTTTTGCGATTTTTCGTGTATATTAGCCCACGCATTTCGGAGATTTGATCGACCGTCTCCGTTTGGCCCCAAATTTTGCTGTAAGTGCAGCCTGCAAGGCCTGATGACGAGTGCCCTATCATTTTGTTTGATCGGCATAACTATTTTTCAAATAAATGAGAATTTACGCATTTTCGCTGACAGGTATGTTAGCCCACGATTTCGAGATTTGATCGACCGTCCGTTTGGCCTCAAATTTTTCGTGTGGGCAGCCTGGCATAAGGCCTGGGTAACGGGCTTTCCTTATCACTTTGGTTTGATCTGTACATAATTAGTTTTCAAATAAATGAGAATTTACGATTTTCGCGAATTTCTGTGATATGTTAGCCTTACTGATTGAGATTTTATCGACCATCTTCTGCTTGGCCTCAAATTTTTGCTTTGTGTGCAGCCTGCACGGCCTGGTGACGGTGCTCTATCACTTCGCTTGATCGGCATCACTATTTTTCACGTAAATGAGAATTTTTACGATTTTCGCGATTTTCGTGTATGTTAGCCTACCTGATTTCTGAGATTGACCACCTGCCTCCGTTTGGCCCCAAATTTTCCTGTGGGCAGCCTACAAGGCCTGCTAACGGGCGCCCTATCACTTTATTTGATCGGCATAAATCTATTTTCGAATAAATGAGAATTTACGATTTTTGCGATTTTCTGTATGTTAGCCCATTTGATTTCAGGAGATTTGATCGACCGCTCTGCTTGGCCCCAAATATTGGCCAGTGCAGCCTGCAAGGCCTGTGACGAGCGCCCTATCATTTTGTTTGATCGACATAATTATTTTTCAAATAAATGGAGAATTTAGCGATTTTCGCGATTTTCTGCTGATAAAAGCAGCCCACGGATTTCCTCGGAGATTTGATCGACCGTCTTCAGTTTTGGCCCCAAATTTTTGCTGTGCGCAGCCTGCAAGGCCTGGTGAGCGCCCTATCATTTCGCTTTTGATCGACATCAATTATTTTTACTAAGTGTAAATGAGAATTTACGATTTTCACGATTGTGTGTATGTAGCCCACTGACTGAGATTTGATCGACTCGCCCCGTATGGCCCTGCTCCTTCTCGTGGGCAGCCTACAAGGCCTGGGTAACGGGGCGCTCCTATCACTTATTTGGATCGACATAACTGCTTCTTTTTTAAATAAATGAGAATTTACGATTTACGCGATTTTCTCGGTGTGTATATTAGCCTACGTATTTCGGAGATTTTATCGACCGTCGTTTGTCCCCAAATTTTGCTGTGTGCAGCCTGCACGGCCTGGTGACAAGTGCCCTATCACTTGTTTGGATCGGCATCACTATTTTTCACATAAATGAGAATTTATGATTTTCACATTTTCGTGTATGTTAGCCTACTGATTGATATTTGATCACCGCCTCCGTTTTTGGCCCAAATTCTTTCCTCCTGATAGCCTACAAGGCCACCGTAACGGCGCCCTATCACCTTTATTTGATCGGCATAACTATTTTTCGAATAAATGAGAATTATACGATTTTTGCGATTTTCGGTGTATGTTAGCCTCACTTTGGACAGGAGATTTGATCGACTGCCTCCCGCGTTTGGCCCCAAATTTTGCTCTGCGCAGCCCCGCAAGGCCTCGTGACGAGCGCCTATCATTTTATTTGACTGACATAACTATTTTTCAATTAAATGAGATTTTACGATTTTCGTGATTTTCGGCTGATGTGCTAGCCCACGGATTTTTGAGACTTGACTCACCGTCTCCGTTTGGCCCCAAATTTTTCCCCTTCAGCCTACAAGGCCTGGTAACGGAGCCCTATCACTTTATTTGATCGACATAACTATTTTTCAAATAAAATGAGAATTTAGGATTTTCGCGATTTTCGTGTATTTTAGCCCACTGATTGGAGATTTTATCTGGCCGTCTTCTGCTTGGCCCCAAATTTTTTGCCGTGTGCAAGCTCGCACGGCCTGGTGACAAGTGCCCTATCACTGCTGATCGGCATCACTATTTTTCACGTAAATGAGAATTTACGATTTTCATGATTTTATGTTAGCCTACTGATTGAGATTTGATCACGTCTCCGTTTTGGCCTCTAAATTTTCCTCAAGGGCCCTACAAGGCTCGGCTAATGGGCGCCCTATCACTTTATTTGATCGGTATAACTATTTTTTGAATAAATGAGAATTTACGATTTTTGCGATTTTCAGTGTATGTTAGCCCACTAGATTTCAGGAGATTTGATCGACCGTCTCGTTTGGCCCCCAAATATTGACAAAGGCACTTCAGGAAGGCCCGGTGACGAGCGCCCTCTATCATTTTGTTTGATCGACATAACTATTTTTCAAATAAATGAGAAATTACGATTTTCGATTTTCAAGTTGATTTAGCCTTACTGATTTCTGAGATTTGATCACCGTCTCCGTTTGGCCCTAAATTTTGTTGTGCGCACTCTGCAAGGCCTGGTGACGAGCTCTCTATCATTTCGTTTGATCGACATCACTATTTTTATCATAAATGAGAATTTACGATTTTCACGATTTTCTAAAGGTTAGCCTACCGATTTCTGAGATTTGATCGACCGTCTCCCGTAGGCTCCCCAAAATTTTCCCGTGGGCAGCCTAAGGCTGGTGGTAACGCGCGCCCTATCACTTTATTTGATCGACATAACTATTAATAAATGAGAATTTACGATTTTCGCGATTTTCGTGTATATTAGCTCACTCTGGATTTCTAGAGATTTGATCGACCGTCTCTGTTCGGCCCCAAATTTTGGCTGTAGTTAGCCTACAAGGCCTGGTAATGAGCTCCCTATAATTTCGATAGATCGGCATCACTATTTTACGCATAAATGAGAATTTACGATTTTCGTGGAATTTCTGCGGTATGTTAGCCCACGATTTCTATATTTGGCTGACCATCTCGTTTGGCCCCAAAATTTGCTGTGCGTAGCCTCGCAAGGACTGTTAACGGGCGCCCTATCACTTTATTTGATCGGATTCACTATTTTTTGCATAAATGAGAATTTTCAATTTTGCGATTTCTGTATGTTAGCCCACGGATTTCTCTCGGAGATTTGATCGACTTTCTCCGTTTGACCCCAAATTTTGGCCGTGCGCAGCCTCTACTGTGCCCGCTAACGAGTGCCTCATCACTTATTTGATCGACATAACTATTTTTTGCATAAATTAGAATTTACGATTTTCGCGATTTAGCCCACGGATTTCTCGAGATTTGATTGACCGCCTCCTTGCCCCCCCAAATTTTTGCTGTGCGCAGCCTACAAGGCCTTTGACGAGCACCCTATCATTTTGATTGATCGGCATCACTATTTTTCTCATAAATGAGAATTTACGATTTTTGCGATTTTCTTGCATGTTAGCCCACGAATTTCTCGGAAATTGATCGATCACCTACTTGGCCCCCAAATTTTTGCTGTGGGCAGCCTACAAGGCCTCCTAACGGGCGCCCTATCACTTTATTTGATCGGCATAACTATTTTTCGAATAAATGAGAATTTACGATTTTCACATTTTCGTGTAAGTAGCCCACTGACATTGAGATTTGATCGACCGTCTCCGTCCCCAAATTTTAGCTGTAGGCAGGCTACAATGCCTGGTAACGGTCGCCCTGTCACATTATTTTGTCGGCATAACTATTTTTAAATAAAACGAGAATTACGATTTTCGGGCATTTTCGATGTATGTTAGCCCACGTACTTCTGGAGATTTGATTGATCGCTCCGTTTGGCCCAAAAATTTGGCTTTGCGTAGGCTACAGGGCCTGGTGATCAGCGCCCTATCATTTCATTTGATCGGCATCACTATTTTTTGCATCATTGAGAATTTACGATTTTCGTGATTTTCGGTTTATGTTAGCCCACGAATTTCTCGAGATTTGATTGACCGCTCGTTTGGCCCAAAAATTTGGCTTGTGTAGCCTGCGGGTCCCGGTGACGGGCGCCTATCGTTTCATTTGATCGGCATCACTATTTTCGTGCATGAATGAGAATTTATGATTTTACGATTTTCGCATGTTAGCCCACGATTTCTCGAGATTTGATTGGACCGTCCGTTTGGCCCTGAAATTTTTGTCAGTTCACAGCCTACAAGGCCCTTTAACGGGCGCCCTATCACTTCATTTGATCGGCATCACTATTTTACGCATAAATGAGAATTTACGATTTTTGCGATTTTCGGTGTATGTTAGTGCACGGACTTCTCGAGATTTGATCGACCGCTCCGTTGGGCCCAAACATTTTGCTGTGCGCAGCCTCCAAGGCTCGCCGAACAGAGCCCTATCATTTCTTTTGATCGACATAACTATTTTTCTCATAAATGATAATTTACGATTTTTGCGATTTTCGATGTATGTTAGCCCAATGGATTTCTTGAGATTTGATTGACCGTCTCCAGCTTGGCCCCAAATTTTGCTCTGCGCAGCCTATAAGGTCTGTTAACGGGCGCCCTATCACTTTATTTGACGCCATAACTATTTTTTCATAAATGAAAATATATGATTTTCGCGATTTTCGTATGTTAGCCCATGGATTTCGAGATTTGATTGACCGTCTCCGTTTGGCCAAAAAATTTTGCTTTTGTGATTTCCAGGGGCCTGGTGACATTTTTCCCATCATTTCCCCCATTTGATCGACATTAATATTTTTCGCATAAATGAGAATTTACCATTTTCGCGATTTTTGGTGTATGTTAGCCTACTGGGTTCTCAGACGATTAACCGCTCCGTTCGCCTCAAATTTTGATCACAGGCGCAGCCTGCGGGGCCTGAGACGAGCGCCATAATTTCAATTGATCGGCATCACTATTTTTCGCATAAATTCGAATTCTTATATTTTTACTGATTGTGTATGTTAGCCTACCTGATTTCTCGAGATTTGATCGACCGTCTCGCTTGGCCCCCAAATTTTTATTGTGCGCAGTTCTTTACAAGGCCCTGTGACGGACGCTATCACTTTTTATTTGATCGGCACAACTATTTTCTCATAAAATGGAATTTATAATTTTCGCGCATTTTCGATGCATGTTAGCCCACAGATTTCTCGAGATTTGATTGACCGTCTCGTTTTGTCTCAAATTTTGGTTGTGCGCAGCCTACAAGGCCCGGTGACGAGCGCCCTATCATTTCATTTGATCGGCATCACTATTTTTCGCATAAATGAGAATTTACGACAAGATTTTCGTGTATGTTAGCCTACGATTTCTCGAGATTTGATTGACCATCTCCGTTTGGTCCCAAATTTTTGCCGTGCACAGCCTATAAGGCTCAGTGACATGCGCCCTATCACTTTATTTGATCGGCATAACTATTTTTCTCATAAATGAGAATTTACGATTTTCGGTGTATGTTAGCCTAAGTATTTCTCGAGATTTGATTGTCCGTCTACGTTCGCCCGAAATTTTGGCTGTGCATAGCCTATAAGGCCAATTGACGAGCCTATCATTTTTTTTGCCCGGCATCACTATCTTTGCATGATTGAGAATATACGATTTTAATATTTTTGTGTGTGTTAGCCCATGGATTTATTTAGATTTTATTGACCGCCTCTGCTCGGATTCATATATTGTTGTGCCCAGCCTACAAAACTTGGTTGCGAGCGTTCTATCAATCTTTTTGGTCGGATTCACTATTTTTCGTATAAAATGAGAATTTATGGGGATTTTCAAGATTTTCAAAGGTGTGTTAGCATATGAATTTCGATATTTGATTGACTGTCTATTCGGCCTCAAATTTTGATTATGCCAAGCCTACAAGAATCGTGACGCATGGGGCCTATCGCGCTTTTTTTTAACCGACATCACTATTTTTTGTATTATTGAGAATTTATAATTTTGCTATTTTCGGTGTGTGTTAGCTCCATGGATTTCTTTGAGATTGATTGATCATCTCTATTCAGCCCTAAATATTGATTGTGTCCAACTTACAAGGCCCGGTTGCGAGCGCATCTATCAATCTTTTTGGCCGGCAACACTATTTGTATAATTGAGAATTTACGATTTTCAAAATTTCAGTGTGTGTTAGCCTATAAATTTCTCGAGATTTAATTAATCAGTTCGTTCGGTCCTAACAAATTTTGATTGTGTCAAATTTCTACAAGACCCGGTGACGATGGTCTATCAATTTTTTTTATCGGCATCACTATTTTTTGCATAAATGAGAATTTATGATTTTCAAGATTTTCGATGTGTGTTAGTCCATGAATTTCTTGAGATTTAATGACCGCCTCCATTCGACCCCAAATTCTTGCTGTGCCCAGCCTACAAGGCTCGGTGACGAGCAACACTATAAATTTTTTTTGCCGACATCACTATTTTTTTTGCATAAATGAGTATTTACCATTTTAAAGATTTTTGGTGTGTGCTGCCCATGAATTTCTCGAGATTTGATTGACCATATCTATTCGACTCCAAATTCTGGTTGTGCCCACCCCACAAGGCTAATTGACGAGCGCTCTATCAATTTTTTTTAGCCGAAATTACTATTTTTGCATCAATAAGAATTTACGATTTTCAAGATTTTCGATGTATGTTAGCACATAGGTTTTTCGAGATTTGAATGACCATCTCGGTTCGGTCTCAAATTTTGCTGTGCGCGCTCTATCAATTTTTTTTGGCCGGCATTACTGTTTTTTGCACAAAGTAGAATTTACAATTTTCAAGATTTTCAATGTGTTAGCTCTTCGAAGTGAATTTTGAGATTTGATTGACCATCTCCGTTCGACCTTAAATTTTGTCGCCTCAGCTTAAGGCTTGGTGGGAGCGCTCTATCAATTTTTTTGTCTGGCATCACTATTTATTGCATAAATGAGAATTTACGATTTTTAAATTTTCGGTGTGTGTTAGCCCATGAATTTTCTCAATATTTGATCGACTGCCTCCGTTTGGCCCCAAATTTTAACTGTACAGCCTACAAGGCCTCGTGACAAGCGCTCTATCAATTTTTTTGGGCGGCATCACTATTTTTTGCATAAATGAGGAGTTATGATTTTCAAGATTTTCGATGTGTGTTAGCCATAGATTTCTCGAGATTTGATTGACTATCTATATTCGGCCTCAAATTTTGGATCGTGTCTAAATTTACAAGGCCCAGGACTAAACGTGCTCAATCAATTTTTTCGGCCGGTATCATTTATTTTCTTGCATAAATGAGAATTTATGATTTTTAAGATTTTTGGTGTATGTTAGCCTAAGTATTTCTCGAGATTTGATTGACCATCTCCGTTCGACCCTAAATTTTGGCTGTGTCACTTACAAGGCCCGGTGACGAGCGGTCTATCAATCTTTTTTATCCGCGTCACTTGTATAAATGAGAATTTATGATTTTCAAAATTCCTGTGTGTTAGTCCATGGTTTTCTTGAAATTTACATCAAGCCTGCTCTCGGCCCCAAATTTTGACTTTGCCCATTTCCTTATGACCTGGTGACGAGCGTTGTATCAATTTTTTTTGACCGAAGGCCACTATTTTTTGCATAAATGAGAATTTACGATTTTCATGATTTTCGGTGTGTATTATCCCATGGATTTCTCGAGATTTGATTGGCCATCTCCATTCGGCTTCAAATTTTGATCGTGCACAACCTATAAGGCCAATTGACTAGTGCTCTATCAAATTTCTCGTTAAAAGAAAAGATGAGACTGAATGATCAGATGATATCCGATCTAGATGGCTGTTAATAAGACTTCAAAATCTGCAAAAACCCACTTAAAATCCAGGGTTAAGTTATCAAAAAGCAACTATGTTTGAAGAATAAAAAAAGTCTCACACCGTAATTAATGAGACGGGTGATCTCCTTATGTGGACTTAGACAAGTCTCCCTTCACAAGCGAGATTTTGGGATTGAGTTAGACCCAAAATTAATTTATTTACAAACCTGAAAAAAATTAAGAATTTAATTCAAAGGGGTAAATCAACCTAGGTTTTTGATTTTTTTGTTTAAAAAAAAATCAAGTTCACCTACTCAAAAAGAACCAGCACTGCAGATGGTGCACATAAATTTATATGTAACAATTCATAAAATTTGTGATAATGTAAGGTTATGAATTCATAAATTTAAAATATAATTATTCACATTTCAAGTATTTAATTATTAGGTGAGGTTCGATTAATTTAGATTCACATAGTGAAAAGTTTATCAATGAAGTTTCAATGCTCTTTAGCAAAGGTGATCGTATTTACGAAATTTAAACTTGAAACCTTTGATTAAAAGTGCAAAAATCTTTATTATTCTGTAAAATTTCTTGGTGGTAAACATTATAAAACTAAGTAAGAAAAAGAAAAAGAATTGATCATTGAAAGAAAATCAACTTGAAATAGACTAAATTTAATTGATGTATTTATATATTGCTCAACCTCATTAGTTACGAGAAATGTGATGTGACGTGAACGAGAAGTGTCATTTGTTCGGTGAGATAAGATTCATTAAATCTTGGATAAAATATGAAATTATTTTATTTTATTATGGCTATTAATTAGTCTTGTAATTATTATATCTCACTATTTCTACTAAAATGGTTGGGATTGTAGAAAAAAAATATAAATAAGTATTCTCTTCACTTTAAAAAACGATTGATATACAATGAAATATGACACTACCATTCGCTTGATCTCCATTGATCTTTACTATTATCTTTGCTACCGTAAGCTTGTTAGCAACACTAATCTCGGATAGTTGAGGTCCTTGAGTCCAAATATCAATTCAGATACCATTGAATAATATTTTTTAATTTATAGCATAACAAGTTTGATATTAATATATTCTGCTTATTAATCACCTTAATCTTTATTATTCTTTTCTTAATTCAAATTCGTGATTTAATTCCATATCACGGCCTCCTTAATCTCACTATAAATATAATTATACCGATTTCATTAGTAAACAAGATGGTATTCCATGAGAGAAGTCAGAGATCGATTCTTCAACGCTTGCTCGCCAGCACAGGCAGCTTGTCGTACTGTGCTTGCCTAATACGGCTTAATCTCTTGTTTAATTTTAAACTATTATACGTAGCGGATTTTCCCAACGTGCACCTAAAAAATAGTGACTAGATTTTTCTAGGGTTCCCCAAAAGAAAAACATCTTCACTTATGGCTATATTTTCACCAAATCGTATCGGGTTACTATCGTTAAAGTGAAATATATATTAATCATTGGCGAGTAAGAAAAGTGTATATGATTAAAATGCATTGATATCAAATATTTATATTTTTACACTAATTAATATGAGAACCTCCCGATTAAAAACCGCAGAAACTTATGTCATTCCACCACACTCCTTGGTGATGAAATATTATCGAAACTTGAAGCCTTTTTTAATGGACGATAAGTCAAAAGTAATATGTTACGATTTTAGCTTATATGTTATTTCTAACGTAAAATAAATAATTAAAAATATTTTTTTATTTTATCCAAATACTATAAAATTACTTAAAAACTATTTAGCCAAAAAACATCTAATTTGTTTGGATTGGACTTATTTTAGGAAAATGGCTTGCTCAAGAAACAAACCAGTACAGTTTTAACACATAAAATTTCCAATTTTGCCACTTCTTACTTGCTAATAGATTAGAATCATAAAGGATTTGAAAAATAAAATTTACAAAAAAAATCAAAAATTTTAAAAATGAATGGAAATAACCATTACAAGACTGAAAAATCACCAAATATATATATAAAAAAAAGTATAGCAAAAGAAGTAAAAAAGTGAAAACTAAATCAAAGGTGAACACCATAGCATTACTAATCAAAAACATACTTGAAATATCATGATTTTTTAATATCTGAATTATCACTAAATGCTTATCAAAACACACCTTAACTATTAAGTTTGTGAGTTTCTACTTTGAAGTGACACCACTGCTCAGATAGGAAAAGTGAAATTGATAGTTTAGGTGTGTCTCCAACAAACATTTAGTGATAGTACTTCAGGTAGAAACCAAAGACACCCGATGGTTCACATATAAAACTCGAAAAATTACAATACTTCAAGTGTACTTTTCACACTTCATTCTTATTAAAAATACACATGTTAGTCATGAGATGCAAAGCTATAATAGATGAATTTCAACAAATGTGAAAACTAAATCATACCACAATATGAATGAATTTCGATACAATCAATTATGAACAAAGCGCAAACTTGCTCTCAATGGCCTATTACTTACAATTAATTTTAGGGTTAAGATTTAGGAATTAAATTGAATTAACTACTAGGGTTTCATTGATAGAAAGAAAAGACCGGAGGCAACTATCCATGGTACTTCTCAACCCTCTCTCCGAGTAAGTCTGCATAAGGACAAAATGATAAGCAAACAAGAAATTTCCATAGAAACAACGATATGAACAAAGAGATAACACCATAGAAAATAACGAGATTCAAACAATCTAGGTTTTGAAGGAAAAAACAAATATATCGAGTAAAAAAGAAAATCACCGTGAACTCAAAATCGGAGAAAAAATCACTGATCGCCGGAAATTCTTTCCGATCAAATGCTCGTTCCTTCATCCGACCTACTGATTGGATACAATTTTCTATGCCAGGTGGAGTGATCACATGCTTAACAAATATATGTTTCTCTCACTTTTTTTTTTAAAGAATAAAAATAAAATTTTAAGAGTAATTTTTTTTCCCTTCTTAAGAGGTAGACATGTTTGTCAAGCTTGTGATCCTCCATCAAAAATAGCAAAAAATATTGTATCGTTTGATAAGACGAATCATCATTTCTAACATCTAAGTAAGAGAATTTATCATTTGGGAAAATAAAAAAAATCTAATCACGAATACTTAGATTTCTAGCTTCTAAGTAGGAAAAACGAAAAATAATTGATCTTCGAAGAAAAATTTAATCTCGTATACCTAGATTTCTAGCATTTAAGAAGAAAAGAAGAAAGAGAATTGATTATCGAAAAATAATCTAACCACAAATACTTAAATTTGTAGAATCTAAGAAGGAAAGAAGAAAGAGAATTGATCATCGGAAAAAAAAAAAATCTAACCACGAATACTTAGATTTCTAGCATCTAAATAGAAAAAATGAAAAATAATTGATCCTCGAAGAAAAATCTAACCTCGTATACCTAGATTTCTAGCATCTAAGAAGAAAGAGAATTGATTATCGAAAAATAATCTAACCACAAATACTTAGATTTGTAGCATCTAAGAAGGAAAGAAGAAAGAGAATTGATCATCGGAAAAAAAAAAATCTAACCACGAATACTTAGATTTCTAGCATCTAAATAGGAAAACAAAAATAATTGATCCTCGAAGGTACCCAACCTCGTATACCTAGATTTCTAGCATCTAAGAAGAAAAGAAGAAAGAGAATTGATTATCGAAAAATAATCTAACCACAAATACTTAGATTTGTAGCATCTAAGAAGGAAAGAAGAAAGAGAATTGATCATCTGGAAAAAAAAAAATCTAACCACGAATACTTGATTTCTAGTACTTAAATAGGAAAACGAAAAATAATTGATCCGAAGAAAATCTAACTCGTGTACCTAGATTTCTAGCATCTAACAAGGAAATAAGAAAGAGAATTGATTGATTTTAAAAAATCTAATCATGAATACCTAGATTTTTAGCTTCTGAAGAGGAAAGAAGAAAGAAAATTGATCATTTAAAAAAAAAAATCTAACCACCATTACTTAGATTTCTAGCATCTAAGTAGAAATAAAAGAGAAAAAAAATTAATTATTGAAAAGAAAATATAACTTGGAATAGATACAATCCGATTGATGCATTTATAGATGGTTCAACATCGTGAATCACGAGAAATGTGATGTGATGTAATGTGAACAGAAAGTGTTGTTTGGTTGACGGAATAAGAATAATTATTTCGGGAATAAAATACTAAATTATTTTATCTCTGTTTGATTATGCATTATTAATTAGTCTTGTAATTATTTTATCACATCATTTATATTAAAAAATAATAAAATTAATTATCCCTTATACAAAATAGAATAGTTAATCTCACAAATATCTCAACTGAGAATAATTCATAAGATATCCTTATAAACTTTATTCCACCGACCAAACGACTTATGAAAGGCACAAATTAATTAGGGATATAAATGGTTATATTTAAAAAAATTGTCAATTTTTTTTTTTTGATAAATTTAATTATATAATTAAAATAATAAACTTTTGTATGTTTCTACTTTTCAAGCTAACAGTTAAGTAAGCAATACGACTTTAAGACACCTGTATATCATAGTTGTTGAGAATTTTTTATTTGCACAATAGTCTCTCAAGTACACAATAGGTAGTTTGCTCCAATATTTTTCTTTCTTTTCTTTAATTTTTGTCTTGTTGTAGTGTTGTTTTAGTGTTCTTTAATCTATGGGTAGTAAATTTGGAAAGAATATTTATGCCATCAATTTTCTAGTTTGTTCATCAATTTTAACTTGTGTATTATAAATTAGGGTTCTCACTAGATATCATTATTAGTACACACCTTTTGAAATTAGATTCATAAATTTTTTTGTAGTGTTAATTACCATATAACATATTGGAGATTTTTCATTATGTTTATTCATTACACTTCTTCTTTTGTTCATTTTATGCACGGAAGTCTATCCTTCATGATTACTGTTTTACCACTTACTATCTCATTGATATCTTCTATTATTTTCTCCATAAGAGAGTGTATATTTCCTCATTGGCTGTGTTAAATTATATTACAACATTGGTTATGATCTTAGAAGATCATCATCTCAGAAGCTAAGCTACAGTCTCATTTGAAAATTAAAACGAAATTAATTATTTGAAAAAATATAAAAAAACCAATAAAAAATTAAGAATATATATATATATATATATATATATGTATATATATATATATATTTATAAAAATATGCTAGATTTTTTTTTGTGTTTCTTTAATTTATTTTAATAATAATAAAAAGAACTATCTAAAAGATTGAGTGAAATATTGCTAGACGTATTAAATGGGTGAGTTTAACTGAATTTGATGAGTTAAAATGAGTTGAATTATTAAACAAACGAATCATTAACTCGCCCAAAGATCACTTGTGATGGATTAAATAAAAATAGACTAAATAATAAGTTTATAAATCCAACACATCTAATTCTTACCAAGTTTTAAATATCTCATCAAAATCGAAGAAAAATAAAAAAACTGAAAAAGTAATTTCTATTTTAATCATTGAGAAATACTAAAAAAGAAATATCATATTATTACCAAACCATCGTTTCTTTTATTTCATGTATAAAGAATATCATTTATCACAAATCATCTGCCTAAATGTATTCTAACACATAATATATCCTAATTTCTAGCACCCATTTTTTATTTTATTTGTAACAATGTACATAACCTACTATTTTCTATCTAATACCCTATTAAAAACTAATTAACACCATCAACTTAATTAATTAAATAATTACACAAAATAAATCTTGAAAATCAACTTATTTGGGACATTCTGGTGAAACATTATTGCATGTAAGATTGTCAATATTTTCCCAAATAGCATTTGGAATTTCACCATTTTCCCCTAACAATTTTACATTTTCCAACAAAATTCCTTGACATGGAAAATTCTTGCCGCAATCAGAAATTTATAAACTTTCATTTGTTGCACTTGTACCTTTGATGTTTTGATAAATCACATTTTTTGCATTTGAACTGCTGAATCCTGTAAATAAATAATCGAGATAAATTTTTATGATAAAAGAATAAAATTATCACAAACTGGCTACCAAATAATATAATCAACTACCATATGACTACTAAAAAAATTCAAGTATTTTTTTCATTAAATAAAAATGTTAAGTAATTATTTCTATACTGAAAGTGCCTGGGTGGAAAAAGAAAAAGTAATAGTGTTTTCATGGTGAAAATCAAGTGAATTTTTTCTTACTCATTTCAATGAGAATTCTGGTTTCCAACCACGCATTTTCCTGAAAGGAACTAGTTCGGTGGAAACCGAAAGTGGAAAATCATGTTTATAACACAAATTTCTTAATAATTTGCATTGGAAAAAATCTCAAGTTCTAATAGTGTCATAACTCCGCGCTACAATACATATAGTAAAAGTATAGTCAACATATATATATAAAATTATACAAAGTATCTAGATCAAGAATTCTTTTTTTAAACGTGTATTATTAAATCTTGAACATTCTTGATAAAATTTTTACTTTCCCCTTATTATCGCGCCATAAATATTTTGTCACAATCATGTATTTTTGCTTGTAGTGATAATCTGATGTTGTTATATATTATAATATTCAAACATTGGGGGTAAATATGACAATTTAAAAGTTCTTTGGGGGAACTATTGGATTTAAGAAAGTTGAAGGGGTGAATTGCTTCTTGTTATAGTTAGATATTGAAAACACTATTTTGACTCTAGTCATCATTATTCAAATAATATAGCAAATTGCACTGATAATGTAAAAATATCAGTAAATATAAATTAAATTTATTTTTATTTGAGTTTAACTTATGTATAATGTATATATTGACTCTCTATAATAATTAAAAAGATTATGTTATTCAGTAACTATCTACAGAAAATTATAACTAGCTTATCATAATATTATGAATTGCTATTTCCAAACAAAAAAACGACAGATAATTTACTATATACAATAAGTTAGAATACTCCGATAGTGTAGATTTTTTTTTTTTTTGCGCTGTTAATATATATAAGTTAATTATTTTCAATTATTACCTGATCTTTGCATGGAGTTTCTTGATCACAATAATTTTGATCTATAATTATTGGATTTTTGACACCATTCATAACCACATTTTGAAACTTAATATTGCTTGCACTTCCAGATCCTCCCTGTATAAATAATTCAAAGAATATTATTAATATATAAAAAGGATTAAAGAACAGCACGACAAGAAAAGAGCGTGCTTATGAAGAGTCTCTGGAGAAGAATCGCATTCAAGATGTGTGATCATGTATACGCCTACCCTAATACAAATGTTAGTGGATCAGTTTTCACGATCAACTTCGTGACCTATTAAGTCACATGATCTAATTAATTAATTTACCTGCCAAGTCTTAATCCTAAGTCCATTTGTAGTTCCAGAAAGTTTAGCTCCATTCACATTAATATCAGATACATGTGCTTCTGAATTACCAGCTCCCAAGCTTCCAATACTAATCACAAAAAAATTAAATAACACAATTAGATTATAAATTTTGAAAAATAATTTGAATATTAAGGAAAAAAAGTTGGTGATTTTAAAATGAAGAAGTTCAACAATAATAATGATATATGCGGAATATATAGTCTCATAAGTGGAATCTGGGAGGGTGGAGTGTACGGTTCTATTCGTGGGGTAAAGAGACTCGTTTTGATAGATCTTCGACTCAAGAAAATCGTTTTTCTGCAATGGGCTTGAAGAAATGCAAGAGTAAAACGCTTAGATGAAAATATTGAAGAAAGAAAAGTACTAACAGTAAAAACAATAAAGATAACTAAAGCAAGTAAGAAACAACAATGATAACAAGAATCAAGAATAAGATAATGTGAAATTAAAAACAAAAAAAAACTAATATAATTAAAAATATTAAAAAAATCAAAAAAGATAAAAAAATTAAAAAAATTAAAAAAATTAAAAAGCTAAAATTTTATATTTATTTTTCATAAACAAATACTAATTTTATATATCATAAGTTCAATGATGCACAAAAGTAATAATTAGAAATTTAATATAATTTTTATGATCAAACGAATCTTAAAAAATTTAGTTTTGTTACCTTATTCCATGACCAGGTCCACAAGTAATGCCTGTGGCTAGGACCTTTTGAGATCCAGTCACAATTGAGATGCAATCATCACCTATCCACCAAATTAAGTTAGTCTATAAGAATTTTTATTTTATTTTTTTTTATTTTTACACTATTAGTGTAATTTAATCTTTATAATTATTATTGATATTGCTAGAATTTTTTATGTTCATTCTCATCGGCAAGATTGTGTGTAGAGTGATTCTGATATCATTTGTAATATTCAATTCCACTAGTGATATATTATCCCCTTTAGACTAGGCCAACATGAATCTAAAATGCCACTAGGACTTAAAACTTGTTTCCTTATATATTCAATCAGGACGACTTTTCAATGTTCAATTAAGAATTACGAGAAGTCCTACAAGGACCAAGTACGTACTAGACAATAGCTAACCATTGAAAATTCTTAGCCTGCTTTATTTTCAGGTTATTAATTAGTTTCACTTATTACGAGCATTTAGTTACCTTTATAAGCAACTTGACTATTATATATTTTTTTTAAAAGCTTATTAACAATATATTTTAGGTATTCAACATTTCGCAAGATTTGTCCTACTATCTCAAAAATTGTACGTAGAGTGATTCTGATATCATTTGTAATATTCAATTCCACTAGTGATATATTATCCCCTTTAGACTAGGCCAACATGAATCTAAAATGCCACTAGGACTTAAAACTTGTTTCCTTATATATTCAATCGTGACGACTTTTCAACGTTCTCAATTACTAATTACGAGAAGTCCTACAAGGACTAAGTACATACTAGACGAGAAGCACCATTGGAAAATTTTATTCGTCTTCTTTTTAGGTTATTAACCTGGTATCACTTATTATGAGCATGCAGCTACCTTTATACGACTTGACAATATATTATTTTTTTTAAAAAAAGTTCACGTCTACCGTATATAGAAGTTAAACTCAAGTACCGTACAATGGTAGAATCGTAAAACTTGAATATTTTGAGTTCTAGTTATATGAATTCCATCAAGCAGTTAGGCTATTTTCCGGAGAACTCACTACCAAATTTGAAACTTCAACACCAAAACATCTCTCAAATACCAAATGCATTTGTTGTGCATCTTCTATCTTAAGGTCCTTCACTTTCAAGTTGTTGCAATTGTAAAATGTTAGGGCCTGTGAAAAATTTAAATTTCACCAATAAAATAAAATAAAATAAGTCATACTCACCGATAAATTAAAAATCAAAGAAAAATGACATAATAATAATAATAATTATATATGAATGGGTATCTAGTTTTTAAGTTTTATGCACTAACGTTATAATCAAATTACTTAAAGATAATTATAAATAACTCGATCTATTTAATATCAATTAATAATACCGATGTATGTATAACTTAAGTCTCTTTGTGGGATAAACGTACTGTGGTGCATGCTTGCAAGGCTGCAAGATAAAAATAAAAATAAGACAAAGTTAAAGTTATATCATTAAAAAAAATTAAATTAGATATGAAAACTATTATAGTATTAATTTTAATTAAGGAAAATTAAGTATGTATATTATACCAATTTTTTATTAATTTTGCAAGAATTTTGCCACCAAATTTTGCCATTGCCATTAATAACACCAGCTCCTCCAACAACCAAATTTTGAACACTATTAAAAATAATCCAATGCCTACTATCCTTGCTGTAATCTGAAGTATCATCAGATGCTAATAGGGTTCCATAAATCTGCAAACAAAAAAAAAATTCTATAGTCGAGGGTGTTCAAGATTTAATATGTTTACGTTTTAAAATAATATTTTTGATAAATATATGTGTCAGTATAATTTTTCTCGACTAAGAATGTTTCAACTCGATCATTTTGCACTAGTTGTAGCTCATGTTATAGAGCCTATTTACTTCCGTGCGTAGAAGTAGTGTGAAATCGAAATTTTGTTATGTGTTCAAGGCTTACTATATAACTAGAGTTATAGTTGACCTATTATATATAGAATGTAAGTTTCGGGTCGATGAAGGGTGTTTAATTGACCATTCTTCGTTAGTAGTAGCTTCATCTTCGAATAGAATTGTCGGATTTGGGTTATGTACAATGACAATAATAGTGCAATTTAACCTATTATAACATATTATTACTCTATTTTTTTAAAATTAAGATATATATTAGGCTTGGGACGAACTATGAAGAATTACTCCAACCTTCCAAATTTACGTGATGATCTTTGGATGCATATGAAGTTTCAAATAAAGAAAGACGCTTGAACTAGAGAATAAATCAAATCAAATCAAATTATTTGTACCGTAACTACAAATCATCTCGTTGTAAGGGTAAATTATTAAATTGTTTTCTAATCCTAGAAATGGATCATTCTTCTTAGAATACACTAAAGAAGAAATTAACCTAAATAGATGTTCATTCAACCACTTAATTAGGAAATAACGAAAGACATATATTATTATACGTATAATGATTATATATAATTGCAGCAAAAATAAATCCGATCGACTATTTATGTACACCCCTAAATTAAAATGAATAGACGAATTGGGCTACTAATTAAAACTATAAATACTAACAAGCTTACATCTACAGAGAGTGTAATCCAGTAGACAAAGTTATCTATAACTCACACAAAGACGTATAACTTAATTGTTACTTCAAGATTTTTTTTACCTTTATCGATCGATATATAAAAGTTAAACTCATATATATTTATATATCTAACCTGCATTGTAATGGAAGATTTGCATGGCCCAGAAAATTCGATTGGTTTAAGAAGATATTTTTTGTTCTGGGACACCACAAAGTTCACAACATTTGAAGATGAACAAACTTCTTCCCATGCTTTTGAAATGCCTGGAAATTAAGATCATTAATTTAATACGTCAATAAGAACCAAAATTTTAAAAAAATAAATAATTCCGTCCACAAAACATCTCATGTTAGCATAGTACGAGGAAGAGCCTCACTTCAAGATGTATAATAAGAAATTCTACTTAATATATATATATATATATATATATAATTTTTTTATCTTTTTTGATTTTTTTAATATTTAGTTTTTTTTAATTTTGTCTTTATTTAATATTTTAAAGAATAAAAAAAATTAATTAAAATTGCTTTGCGATAATGTTAAAATTAATCGTAGAAGTAAACCCAATCTACATATATTCACCATAATAATAATTAGCTTCAAAGTACAACATAATCTTTTATTTCCACCAAGAAATGAGATGATTAATTAATATATACCGCTGAGATTTCCTTAGAACCATGTGCCAACACCCAAATAACGAGATGAAAAATAAAATAGATATATATATATAAGGATAAATACAAGTCAAAGTCATATTTTTGATTCAAACGAAAAAATTTATATATATATATATATACACACACACACACACACACACATTGACAACGTAAAGAACTGATGTGACAGTATCAACGAAATTTAAAATTATATTTGTCGATGCTACATTATGTGTATGTCGTCGTATTTTTGAAATATAACTAGTTCCGCTTATTACTAACACATATTTATAATTATCTTTTAAGTGACGATAAAAGCTTTTGAAATTCCTTTGCTTTATTAGTATGTTTCAAGAAGCATATTTTTAAATGGTACTCAAAATTTGTATACATAAAATAATATAAATAAAATATTTAAAATTTTTAAAAAATTAATTTTAATTTTATAATTTAAAATTGTCATAAATTTGATATAAAAGAAGTTGAAACACAAGGAGTAATAATTAAGAAATTTTGACTATTTGAAATTAAAGAGATATATCCTTAAAGAAAAATTATAAATATCTGAAATTTTCATTTCTTTCTTAATTTGAATTTAATAAGATATCACATGAAATTAAAACAATGGAGTATATTAAATTTTTTTAATGTTTCACTATTGAAAATACTCAATATTTGATAGAAATTTTTAAGGAAGCCTATCCAGACTAAATGTTTATCAGAAAAAGCTTCCGACGAGTCAATTTCTGATAGAAAGAGAGAAATTCTTGAAAGATCCAATTTCTTGTATGGAAAAGAAAATTAAAACTTACATCTGTATCATCTGTACTTCCATCACCTTTAGCTCCAAAGCTATCCACACTAATTGTTGTAACCTTAGCTTCTTCATCATCTTTCTCTGAAATTCTTGAATCTATGAAATCTACTAATCATTTCAAGATTCTTGTTCATCTTCTTGTTGTTGTTGTTGTCGTCAGTTTCATCAAGATTAATGGTGTTGAAATAATTTGAAGGGTAAGCTTGAAAATCATAACCAAATTCCCTTTCACCATTATTCATGTTGTGATCATCATCATCATCAAGAAATTTAGTGCTATAGCAAGATGAAAGTGATGTAACAATAATACTATAAAATGAAGAGATTCCTTTGAAGGGTCTGTCTGTTTGTTTGTTTGTTTTGTTAGTACAATAATATGGTGTTGTCTTTTTTTTTTTCTTTCTTTTTTGATGAGAATTATGGAGGAAAGTATGGGGATAACTTGCTAGTTAAGAGAAAAGAGGGTATGGAAATAATGATATGACAAAGTGCGAGGTGGGGATTTGTACTATTTATAGAACTTGGGGGTATGGTATATTTCTTGGACAATTTGCTGACTTCTTGCCTCCATACTTACTTAGGAAACAAGAATTGCAATAAAACTAAAATAATTATATACTAAGTATAATTATTGTCGCGGGGTTCAAATTCATGACATGTATTATCTGGGCTTTTGCGCTTTATGTATATAATGTTGTAGTCATTTTACGCAGAGACAAATGGGTCTAGTCTTCTCGTCTCATCTTATCCTTAATTAGTAATCCTATTTAGTAGTCGCATAGTATCGTAGTTCTTCATTTTTTAGTACTACTATATGTTACTTCATTTGTTTTATTTATCTTATTATTTTGTGGTGGTTATTTTCTTGTGTATCCTCGCTTCTTATTACACTTCTTTAAACTCAATGTCTATCGAAAAACCTCTCCACCCCATAGATAGGGGTAAGGTCCGTATATATCACCTCGGACTCACTCTGTGAAATTACACTGGGTATGTTATGTTATTTATATACATTACATATTTGTCCTTTTGGCTACACCATCATTCAATCCAAAATCGTGGTATCATGTGAATTGTGTTATGTGTTTTATAAAGTTTTTCACTTTCCTCTTATTTCAATATATTCGTCTACGGTGTCATACACAATTCCTCTTCTTCATAAGCTGTCGACTAGAAAGCTTCATAAGTATTTCTTTAGATTTGTCGTCATAAGCCGCCATACGTCATGTGCGTATAAAGCCCGAGAGATAAATCTGTGAGGCCTGTAGCTGCTAGGCCAAAGGAAGATATGTGACATGGACTCGTATCGTAATACATATTTGATCGGGTAGAGAGTTTTTTTAAAAAAATTTTTTTATTTTTTTTATTTTTTTTATTTTTTTTGTTTTTTGAATTTTTGAAACTTATAATTTTAAATATGTTTATAATATTTATGTAACTATAAAATTAAAAACTTTTCATTAGGGATATAATGAGAAATTATATTTAAATAAAATTATTTTCAAATTTATATAAAAAAATCATTTTATAGAACAAACAATAAAAAAAAAACTAAGGTCACATAAAATTTGAAACGTAATAGAGTAGCTTAAAACCTTTATTTTATCTAAGTATATGCTTTATTTATCATTAGATTACTCTGGAAAAAAAAATCGAGACACAAATAATCAATTATTAACTTAAGGTAAGAATGCATATAATAAACTCGTTATAATCTCTGGGATATATGGAGTTGCCCCTATAAGAATATTTGAATTTTGATTATGTTTCTAATTATATAAATAATGATTAATTAGTGAATCATCTAATAAATAGTTAGATGTTTGTTAAAATTAATGTAGCCATTTTATATAACAATCAAATATTTATGAAAAAAATTATATTTTTACTTTTAATTATTAATAAATTTAAATTTTTATTTTTATAATATACGATTCGATATATTTAACCTCCTTCATATAAACTAGGTCAATTTTATTGGAAAAAAATTAAATAAATGAACAGCACATGTTGCTTGTCGACCAAAAAAATAAACACATGTTGCTTTTACAATAGATAATTTCAAAGGATTGCATAAAATTAAGATGTGTCACCTACTTGATGTACTATTCAAAAAAGGGCCATATTTTACTTTTATATATATATATATATATATATATATATATATATATATATATATAATTTTTTTATCTTTTTTGATTTTTTTAATATTTTTAAAGTATAATTTGAAATTGAAATATAGAAAATAGAGTTGTGTATCTGTCTCTATCTTCCTGAAAACCATTTTAGCTAAAAATTCATGTTGGGTTGGATTCGAACGAATCTTTCGATAATCTGTAAAAAACTCTTTATTATACTGATTTCAATAGATTTAGATGTATAGATACTTAGATCTATACTAAAAGTTTGAAATTCTTTTCAAATTCTATTAATAATAAATATTATCTAATTAGAATTCAAATTATTAATTTAATTGTAATTATTACAAGATATCTTTATTTATATAATAACACAATACACACTCAAAAATTAAGAATAAAAGATAAGTCAAAGGCCTTTTAAAAGGTACTAATTACTTAGGAAGTTAGTATTATATATCTTTTCAATCAATTAATTTATCAATATGATCAAAATATATACTATCAAGATATAATAGATACATATATTATATGTATAATATATGTATATCTAATATAAATTATACACTATTTATAAATTTTACACGTATTTATAAATTAGATGTCCGAACATTCCCAATTACTTACACTTAAAACCCAAAAAAAAAGGGGGAGTGGGGTGTATAAGGGGGGAAAGAAAAATTATAAGCAAAGGATTAATTTGTCTAAATTGGAAATCATTATTGCTTGTATTCTAAAAAAAGAGATGCATGAAACTTCCATCAACAATGGCTGCTATAGTTTATTACTTTATTTAAGAAAATAATTTTTAATAATTATGGGGGTTTGGAGTCTACCTAATAAACTCCATTCAAATTCTACATTATTAATTGCATGGACTAATTACATGGATATGTATTGGGATTATCATTTAAATTATATTCACATTGCATAAATATTTATAAACTTTATTGTGGAACAATTTTAGATATGTCATATCCGAAGTTACATTTGACAAAATTTGACTTTAAACAATTTCAAATTCACGCGATTGAAATTCATTCATTTTGCCTAAACTTTCGTCATGTAGCTCTGGCCCAAGATGCTATTTATTCCGATTCTTGACATGGTGAAAGTTCGGGTTATTTTTCTCGAAATCTCTGTAAATATCGCCATATGTAGTCGCATTCAAACATATTTTATTGAACTTTTATCCATATATAATCATAGATGAATATTTTTTGCTTGATTTCCAACACATATGGACAAAGTTCGTTATTTTTGTTCGAACTTCAAAGAGTCATAGTCGCATCTGGGCCATCTTTAATCGAACTTCAGTCATATATATAACCGCACTTAATCATTTTCCTCGGGATTTTCAATACATATGGCCAAAATTCAGTTATTTTTGTCCAAACTTTAGAGCATCTTGCATCTAGTCATCTTTGTCTGAGCCACTCATTTTTTTAAAACTTTAACCATTTCTGTTTAAAGTTCAAGTGAAATGCTCCAAACTTTAGCCATATAAAACTTCACATATTTTATCTAAATATGACTAACTAATTGCATGGATATATTTTGACAAACATAACTTCAAACACCACACATTTAAAATTATTTTAAAGTGAATAAAACGTACAATTTTTTTTTATAAAATTAAATACTAAATCAAATTATAATATCTAAATAAGATATTTTGTAAAATTTTTATTATAATTCATTATGAATATAAAAATTAGTCCATGAAAACGTGACACGCAAGATGCTTTGGAGTAATTAAATTGTTTAGATTTCAATGTCTACCCATAAACTCCAATTATTTTATCCTTGACTAATTGCATGGATAGGTTTTGTCATTATGTCTTTTCAACATCACATTAAAAAAAAAAAGAAAATTTATGAAAAAAATTAATTATAAAATTTATCGCTAATCTATCACAAATAGCTATAACTAGCTAACCAAAATTTTATTATGTCGTGTTAGGTAAAACATATTTAGAAAAGATTTAAATATAGCATATTAGAATTTTTTGTTAAAATTCCTTATAAAATTCGACTCCGCTGTAAAATGAAATTCATCTACAGAAAATGTCTATTAATGCTCGAATTTATGCAAATATTCCGTAACAATTTTTCTCTTCTTCTAGTAGACTATAGTTATGGTTTCGAGTCAGGCAATAATTTATTAATGCCTCGTGTCAAATAAATTATTTATATTACATTTCTCCAATCGCATTTCATTCTTCTCCTCGACCTTGTCTAAATTCAGAGTATTACAGGTGTTGCAATTATAGGATTTTAGTTGTAATGATAATTAAGCAATTTAGATAGGAACTTTTGATTAGTCCTACATTAATTCCTTAATTAATCTTTAGATAATGTCACCATCTATAATACTTTTGGTCTATATATTATCACATGGCTTTTTTTTGCAATATATATATATATATATATATATATATATATATATATATATATATTATTAATTAATTAATTAATTTATTTTATTGGAGGTGAAAAAAAAAAGGAAATTTGAATGAATATAACAAACATTAACTAACTTGTTCAACTTTGGCACGTTAGTTAATTAATTTTGAAAGTACTAATAATAACTTGTAGGAAGTTAATCAAAAATAAAAAGCTTGATTCACGAAATTTGAGAAGGTTACAAAAATTGAAATAGAAGAAGCATGTACTATAGCAAATCTAAAACTAAAGTGTTACTATTATATATTAACTTAAAGTCATTATATCATGAAAAATAAATTTATAAACTTTAAATTCCCGACCCGAACTTGAAGTTATCCAAAACCCTAATCCGTAGATCTGCCTAATATTGGGATGAAGAGGGAAAATTCATGTATATTTTACTTTCAAAATCAGAATTCCACATCACTCGTCACCTTTCAACAAATTAATTAATCAAAGGACCAATTCAAACATTTAAAAATATAAAAACAGAAAAAAGAATATTAAGTTATAAAATTTCAAATATTAAAAAATTTAAAAACAGAAAAAACTCTACCTGATTTTTTGTAAAATTTAATATTATTGAATTTAATTTTTTTAAATTAAAGTATAATTAAAATAAATACAAAGGCGACCTTTTAGTATTAGAAAATTGATTTTTGCCCTTTTAGCAAAAAGTAATAAAATGGCTCGCTAAATTAAAACATTAAAATGAACTGATCTAATAAATGAGTTATGTAATAAATATTCAAAAATTGTTTGAATCAATATGTGGGGGTCAATATAAGTGATACAAGCAGCTAAATAAATACACCCCCGTAATTTCGGTGTTTGTATCCTTTATACACTCAAATTGTATTCATCACATTAAGTGAACACATATAACCTATAGTGATTATATTCATCCGCATTAATTATATGCACCGGTACAACCAAGTAGGTTAAAGACGATTACAAGTGATATAAATTGGCGACAATTGATATAATAGAGTGAACGAAAACAAGTGATACAAGAGCGAATGAATACAAATGAAATTAGAGCTAACGAAATACAAGTAAAATTAGAGTGTGAATGAATACACTTCCACCGTATTTTTATTATATGTATCCTTATACAATACCTGGATTGTATCATTGACATATTGTACTCTTAGTTAATACAATGAATAGAGGCGAGTGAGAGAGATAGGCAGTGATTAGAAGACCTCACACTGCTGCGAATAATAAATACGCATAATTATCATTAGTTTGGGTAGGGTGGGATTGGTGCGGGGCAGGAGAGGACAGTGGATTGTGGGGGTGGGATGGGAGTGGGGACTGGAGGGTCAAGTGAGGAAGGACGGCGGTACCTAATGCAATTTATTTTTACTATTTTCATTGTGAAAGTCATTTTCTTTATTTTCAAGGAGGATATCCCAAAATAAATATTTTTCAAATTTTTTTAAACAATCGAACAAAAAAAATATATATATATATATAGAGAGAGAGAGAGAGAGAGATATTTCTACTCGCCAAACACACCCTACGTGTTCAATACGGATTTTCTTTCTTCCTTAAAAAAAAATGTATGTGTCTAACTGTGTTTAATTCTGTTATTACCAAATTAAGTAAATCATAGTGGCATTAATATAATATTTCCAAAATTCTAAATTATACAATTTGCACCCTTTCCCTTTCCGTTAATTATGAACACCACCAACTAATTATGTAATTAACAAATGTCGTACAGCGTTAGTGGGATTATCACCAAGTTATGAGGAGCGATAACCACTCATTAGAGTTCTCGGTTCATGTCTGTGTATGAAGTCGTTTCTTTGATAGAAAAATATTTATCATCCTTCCACACATACACACACCCCTCCCTCCAAATAAAATTTTTCGGTGCAAATTAATCGAGTCTCAAAATGGATATCGAGGATTTATCTGTTTGTTCCTAACTATGAATTTATGTCAAGTGCATGGAATTTATAATTGAGTACTCCAAAACACTTAGAGAAAAAAAAAAAGTAATGATGTTTAAGAGATAAGTAGAGGTTCCAAACCATAGGTTTGTGAGTTCGGCAACCCAGTGTTTCAAGATTCTCTTCCTCCATAAGGAAGCGGCAATTTGTCGACAGAAACCAGAATGAATCGCCGGGAGAACTACATATACATTTCCAAAACGTGCCTTCCTCAACTCAGAACTCAAAATGTTAAAATTCTAAATCCATCAATTTAGACATATAGCTAGGCTAGATATAAAAAAAACACAAACTAGCAATTTACAGCACACACACTATATATTCATGTAATGTACAACAAACATACCCGTATAATTCCACAAGTGAAATCTGAAAAGTGTTTCAATACTACCATTCACTCACTCACCATACTCTTAGAGTACTCCAATTCACTTGAAAAAGATATAACATGGTTTATTCGGTCGTAACCTAGTGCTTCAAGAAAGGTAATTTATCACAGAACCAGAGTGAACGTCCAAGAGAGCTAATATATACATTTCAAAACGCGAGCACTCTTTCAACTCATAACTCACAAACATTTAAATTCTAATCCGTTACTGCAAAAGCTAGCTAGATATAACAAAGCACAAGGTAGCAATACATTATCTAGCACATACTTTTCTTTTCTTCTTTTGTTTTTAATAATAATTTAAAAGAAGGAACGTTTTGCTGGAGCTCTACCAACAGCTCTCATCAAATTGGCTAATTCAAGAACCCTAGCTACTTTTGTTCCTCTTTTTGCTTCTGCTGATGCCCTTTCTTCCTCTGCTTTTCTTCGCATTTGCTATATCATTTGCATCTTTTCAAGTGCTTTTGCTCTTTTCTCCTCTAGTTTCCTCTGAAAAAGAACATGTTACTACAAAGTAAAAATAGTATTCATAATCTGTTTCATTTTATATGACGTTGTTTGACTGCACACAGAATTTAAGCAAGATAAAAATCACTTTTGATGCGTACTAAAAGTAACCTTAGAATTTGTGGTCTTAACTCTTAAGCATATCATGATATTTATGACTATAGTGGTCTATAAGAGTGTTTCCGCTATCAGATGTGATCCACCCGATTGATGAACACTTAAACTGCTAATCATATGGCATAGTGATTAATAAATTGGTGTAAACTTTGAAGATCGGGAATCATTTTCCAACCGAACAAAAAGTAAACACCAGATGTTATTTGTCATAAACCTAAACTTTGATAGATAGAATAATTTAGTATTTGTGTTTCATAAAGGATAACAAGTATCAAATGAAATAATCGAGATATACACAAATCGGCCTGACACCATATATTATTAAAAATTATCTTTCTGGTCCCAATTACACCAATCTCAGAATAGGGGCAAGGGAACTAAAAAGACTTTTTTCTTCTTTTTACTTTTTTTTTTAAAAAAAATTGGCAAGTGTTGGTTTGGGGGGGGCAAAAAGGGAAAAAGCAAAGTCCAATTTGGAGTTGTCCATTCATATCCATTGAAGGATTTCATTCACTACTTTTCCCACTTTTTGGGTGATTACTTGAGAAAATAAATCATTTATAGTTGCATAACTAACTCACCAAATCAAGAAAATTTTCACTTCTTGAAGTGAACTTATCCCACTATATAAGTTTGTCCCCAAATACTAGTCATCATGGTAAATTGAATTTATTTTAAAAAAAATAAAAAAAATAAAAAAAATAAAAAAAATAAAAAATGTACATACAACTTATTTTCTTTAAAGTTAAACTAGGTAATTTTCTTTCATTCAATTAAGTAACGATTTACAGAGTTATCTGATAACTATGCTAATTATAAGCAACAAATACTGAGTGAATAAAGACTAATATTATATTATTATACTTGATAATCATGTTTATCTATCAAGGCATTTTGTACTAAAAGAATATTGGGTTTGGCTTGAACTCGCAATACAAGGACTCCATCCGCTAATTAAGTTATCAAATATTTCTTATGAAACGTATAAAAAAATTTAAAAAATAGACGAATAGAATCTATAGTTTGCCCGAGTTCGGCAAAACTTCAATAGATTTTTTCCTAAACATTATTCTTGTCTTAAAAAAATTCAGTTAGTATACATGTACAAATTGTTAATATTATAAAGACGTGATAACTTGAAAAAAAAAAGATTAAAGTTCCATAGGCAAAACTTCAATTCTAGATTTCTTTTTGTTAAGAACGTGCACGGTAAATTATTATGAAGCTTCAAATTCTAGATCCTTTGTTAAGAACTTGTACTAAAAATTCAAAGGACAGATAATATAAAAACTTCAAATTTAGATTTCTTTTGTTAAGAACGTGCCCGAAAATCATGAAACTTCACATCCTAGGTCCTTTTTATTAAGAACGTGTATGAAAATCTTAAAAGACAGATAATATGAAATCTCAAATCCTAGATCCTTTGTTAAGAACGTGCACAAAAATCGGATAATAAATCCTAGATCTCTTTTGTTAAGAACATGTGAAAATCTTGGAAAGACAGATAATATGAAACTTTAAATCCTAGATCCCTTTTGTTAAGAATGTATACGAAAATCTTAAAAGACAGATAATATGAAACTTCAAATCCTAAATCCCTTTTGAGCAGAACATGCACGAAAAATCATGAAACTTAAATCATAGATCTCTTTGTTAAGAATGTATACGAAAATTAAAAGATAGATAATATGAACGGATTTGCGGTACAACCTCAACTTCTTCATCCATGAAGTAGCCTTTTGGACCTCTTCATTTTCCCATCCATTAATCACAGCATCTTCACACTTAAACCTATTATTAATCTTTGCAATTTTTGCAGTTTGCCATGCACTAATCTTTGATCCAACTTCTCTTTCTTCACTCTATATGTACTATCACTTCTCCTTGTTATTCAATTCCACTCATAATATTATTATTAGAATTCCCACTAGGAGAAGGACTAGGTTCCAAATGAATATTATTATTATTACTATTATTATTATTGTTATTCGTATTATCTACATGATAGTTAAAAAAGATTATTTTCTTCGAGTATAGTCTCCTTAAAATCCTTCCCAAATTATTATTGGTTGTGCCTTTCAGCTTCAAGGACTTGTACCGTTATTGTTTAGTGTTGTTGTTGTTGTTAGAAGATTCAGCAAGTACCAAAGCATTGAACTCTCGTACCATGGTTGTAAAATTCTCACTTGGAGCTCCTCCTAACTCTGAGGACAAAGATGATGATCTATGGCTACTACTTGTTTCCCAAGCTTCCCTTCTCCGTCCTGCACGATTAATATTCGCCGTGGATGGTGGTGGTTGCGGTGGTGTCAGAGCGTGATGCCCTTATATGATCATCTGGACGATCTTGATCGTCATACTGTTGATCATCGTGATTGTTTTCTCTATTATTATTGTTGTTGCTGCTGCTTGATAAGACTATAGCTCTTTGATCATTTGACATGTCAAGATTTTGCTAGTTTTTAGTGTATATTTGGTAGAATGATCATGCTAGATGATGATGAAGAACAAGGAAGAAGGTAGGAGAAAAGGAGAATAGAAGGGTGTGAAAAAGGAGTAAAGAGCTGCTAAGGATCTTGAATTTTTTCTTTTTGGACTATAGTTGACCCAAAGAAATATGGTCAAAGTGATATGAACCACACATACATGTAGTAGTACTGAGGAATGTGGAAAGTTCAAGAAATTAGTGCCTCTTTCTCCGTTCATTTTTACTGCTCAGTCCGAATTTTATATTCTCGTTAAAATATAGTGATTGACACAAATATTTTATCATAATACCCATACTAATAGATATTTAGTATTAGATCTAGATCTTAAAAATAACTGAGAATAAGTAATTAATATTAAAGGTAAACACGAAGAAAAAAATTCTTGATATGTTAAAAATAACAAGTAAACATAAAAATATTTTTTAATATAATGTATAAAAAGTAATGAAAGTTGGCATTTAACATGTATAAATATTTTATTCAGAACTCAAAAATTTGATAGAAAATTCTAAATCTATCTTTACGATGAAATACAATCTTTTTAGACGAAAGATAACTTTTGATAGTTATAATACATAGATGTAATTTTAACTTAGTCTTATCCGACAACTAAACACCTCAATTTTGAAATGTGATATCTATACATCTTAACTTAATTTAAATTGATCCATTAGACTCATCTCAAGAGTTCGCTGGTCGATCATCTGATTTTCACCTTATTTGTGAGAATTCGATTCCTACCTTATAATTCCTTCTCTATTTCTCCTTCCCTGCTCCTAATTTTTTTTTTTAACTTTTTTTTTTTTTTTAAAAAAAGGACATAATGACAAGAAGGAGGACCAAATCTATAGATACTCTAAACACAGTACTTAATTGCAACAAATCACTTTGGGCTTTTGTCTAAAATTAGTGTCGGCCAAAGAAGATTCTTATGTAGTGTTGGGACCTGTACAAATAAATAGGGGGTCAATAGTGTGCACCATACATATTCTGCCACACGCGTCGCACGTTAACCAGAAAACTACCACGTGGAAGCATCTCATTGGTCAGAAGTAAACTCACGCTTTATGTCGTTTTCCCTCTCATGCATTAATGACCTGGCAATACCGTCAGATCATTGACACGTGTGTACGACAAACACGAATAAAAAAATTAAATTAGAGAAGAAAAATATTTGATTATCTAATGATTACATTCACAAGGCTTCACACTGTGCTTGTTTCAATAAATTAGGATCTCTCTAACTTTAATAAACGTATTAATTGTCGCCACATTCAAGCTTCAGAATAGAGAAGTTGATAGGCAGCGAATCTATAAAAGACGCGGAATTTAGATTAATTAAATTAGTTTAATCTACTATTTATAACGACATTCTGTGATGAATAAGAGCTAAATTAAGTGTCTCGATCTCTTAGTTTCGAGTCTTATTAATTGAGAAGCTCCTCATATGTCCTACGTGGCAAAAAAACTTGGATTAATTGGATCCAATACGTTACATACCATCAATGGATGTTGTGATACATATGATTTCTTTACCCTTAATTAGGAATCTTAGTCTCTCAGGTTCGAATCTTGCAAATAGGATATAAACTCATTGTAGAAATCGTTTCTTCCACAAATTATAGATTCTAGGTGATATATGCGAATTTGAAATAGTTGAAACTTCCGATGCGTTCGAATATTAAGAAAATTCAAAAAGCTGCTTACTTTGATTTTCCTTTTCCAAAATTTTATTTTACTTTATTTTTTCCTTTTCCAACCAAAATTATTGAAGTAAAAAATGTGATGGAAATAAGGAGTTAGAATATGACATGTATCCATTGTGTTTTCTTTTTATAAAATATAAAAATAAAATTAGATACAGGTGTTTGCTATAGTATTGGAACAAATAGTTTTTGAATAAGATGTAGTGATTAGTTTATTTTGTCCTTTTTTGAAAAAATAAATAAATAATTCTAGCTGGTAATATCTCCATCACCTACTAAATTTTCATGAAGTTGATACTTTTGTCATTTTGTAATAAAATGAGATTTATAAGTCTTTGATTGGTTCATTGTATTATACTCCTTTCGTGTCAAATTATTTATCGTAATTTTCACAAATAAACAATAATAACATATTCAAAGGTGAATCACAAATGAAGCTGAGAGGAGCAGAGTGTAGCAGACATTACTCTACTCAAAATTAAATATGTTGTTCTTATAGATCCTTGACTCAAGAAAAATCTGCCCAAAACAGTCCGTAAAAGCTGCCGTGCCTACGTGAAATAACGTAAGTAACAAAACAATAACTACAATAAAGTAATATAATAAAACTTAGAAGAACTTAGACAAATACCATGAAGATATCTACACACAACTTTTTATAAGAAAAAAATTATACAAGGAATCTCTAAAAAATAAGAGCTTTTAAGTTCTATGCCCCTAAGATGTGAAAGATATTTATACAATCAGGTCATGGATAGAATTATGGCACCAAATCTGTTTAACAAGTTATAATTAGCAATCTAGTAAGAATGGTAAATGAAACTTAAGTAATGTAGATTAGACCATCGATCGTATAAAATTATTAACATTAGCGCTTAATTCTTCTGAAACCATCTAATGCCATTATACAATCAGTATATATAACTTAAATCCTGAAAAATGAAAAAAAAAAAAAAAAAAAGTGATGCATTGTGCAGCTCTGTAAGTAAGAGAAAAACTAGCCTTGAATGCATCTATACATTTGGCCGTGATGGCATGGATGCCATTAATAGCTCCTCCATGGTGTAAATACCAGGTGGGGGTAAGTTTATCCTGTTTTCCGCTGGGGGCTCCCCGGGTGGGGGAAAGTTTATCTCATTTTCCTCGGGTGGCTCACCGGGTGGGGGTAAGTTTACCCTGTTTTCCTCGGGTGGCTCGTTCACAACATGTTGATTCTCTGGTGTCATATCTTCATTTGGGCCAGGAGGATATTCAATCTCAGAAGCACTTAGATCAAATATGAACACAGAGAACTGGGCATTTCCTTTGTATCTGAAGAGTAAAAAGTAACCACAACCAATTGAATAGTACTCCTTGAATTTGTTCCAGCCCTCATTTAACCATATCATGCCATTAGAGTTTTGCAATTTTACTTTCCATACCACGCCATTCGGGACCTCAAGCAACACAAGATCCCCCAGATTGGCGCCATACTCCATCACAAACTCGTTAGGGATGTGCTGTAAAAATACCAAAATTGGAAAGATGTGAACAAAATACAAAAGAAGAGAAGTAGAAAACAAATGGAAAGAAAAGAGAAGCTTCAGATAAGTTGGTGTAGACAAGTTTGCAATGCAGCTTTTCACTTTTTTTTAATAATTGAGAAATCCCCAATGCCAGTGAAACTCGGTGGACAATGAGTCAGCCGCTCTACCCTTCTCCACTTAAATACCATACTTTTGTCCGTGGAAGTGTTTGAACCTGTGACGTGCATCTAAACACACATATCACACGTTGCGTTCTTACAACTGAACCACAGGGGCTTCCAATCATAATTGCTACTGGAAAAGGAGAAAGAAAAACTGGTAGCAAGATACTAAGTGGGAAAAGACCTAGTACAGACTAAACCAATACTAAAGCTGACTAGTAAGCTAGGGCCTAGCATCTATTAGTCAAATTTGCAAGACTGAAGCTTTCATTTCATTCCTAAAGCTGGGTAATTTTTTTTCCATCGTAGGCTGTTAACCTTGGTGGTGGCTTCTTATCACATATTGGTGGGTAATGAGTGTTATTAGCAATATCCAAACTCATAAAGCTAAGCTTGAACAAACACTTGAGTTTCCTCGGCAAATAACCATTTGCAGCATGCATTGCCCAGTGTTGATTCAACTACGATGAGTTTTATATGCATAAAAATCACGGTGCACAAAGCATTCACATTCACGCAAGGTATGGGAAAGGGCTGTAGGGGGTGAGATGTAGGTAGCCTACCCTGACGCAAGCATCAGTGGTTAATTCCACGACCCAATCCTGTGACCTATAAATGGAGACAAGTTTACTGTTGATCCAAGGGTTGCCTCCAATGAGTTCTATATGGATGAGAATATTTATTCCAATTGGACAATTATGCATGAGAACATAAGTATTTTTATTGACTTCCTCTTTCTTTTTTTCTCTTATGGAAAAATTTTTGGTCAATCAAACCTAATAAAACATAAAAGCCAAAACTACTTTGGTCAACCAAAAGAGATAAAAATGAATTCCAAAAAAGGCTTGTTTATTGTTAATAAGCCTCCTTTTTGCCCATATCCGTTTCCTGGTAAAGCTGATAAGAGCTTTTATATAGAAATACAAACAAGAGCAGAAAGCTTCCTTTTTTCCTAATTTCTTCAATTCAAAGTATTCATATTATTCACTTCATCCAAAAAAAAAAAAAAAAAATATTCATTCTTGTTAGTGTTCAAAAACTGGGAACTTGGTCGAGGCTGAAATATATTTAAATTAAGGTTTGAAGGTTTGTCAAATACCTTCTGATCCTCGAGCTTTCCACATCCTCAAAAACCCTCCTGTAACTAGCCCCAAGTAATTTCACACATTAAAGTACATTAACCCTATGAAGACAGTTATCATGCTAAAATGTTTGGTGCGTCGAGAATCTCCTCACGCATTTAAAACACCAACATGAAAGGCATGGCAACAATAGATACATAACATGACTTGCTTTTAACTATTGCAGCATCAACCATGAATTTGGAGTTTTGGAAGTTTGATATCATTCGTCTTGCAAAATCCTCAACTATACACCCTAGACTCCTTCTACAACATGTGGACCACATATATTATCAGCTTCTTCACGAGATCTTGCATGAAAATGAACTTTTTTAATAAGCTAAACGTCAGACTTTAAGAGTTTGAGAGGAGTTGCTCTAATATCAAGAGTAGGCTAATTATTTAGCTTTACCATTTGAAACAAGACCAGGGCTTGATCTAATCCCTCTGGCTGTCATAACAAACCCATAATCAAAGAAAGCTCCCTACTTACATCTCCCTCTTGTGCCAATTTTAGTTACATTTTTCACTCCCCAAGTTTGGTGTTATTTCATTACAGAAAACAACATGACCAGAAAAGCAGACATACTCCAGTAGCACGCTTGTTAATCAATGTGTTGGTCCAATTTAAGTTTCGGATACGAAGTTTTGGAAATTGAATAAAATAGCCAACTTACAGGCATTATTAGCATTGTCCACACACAAAGACTCCACTTGTGGGATTATACTGGGAAATGCTCCTATTTATGACAAGAAAAGATTTTTACAAACCAAAAAGGGAATTCAAAAACTTATAAATCTTCACAAACTTAAAGAAGAGAAAGTACAACTACAGCACAAATGAATAGCACATAAGCCAAACAAGTAGAAACAGAAAAGAAAGATATAAAATGAAAGAACATAAGCCATAAAAGTAGAAATAGAAAAGAATGATATAAGATGAAAATGCCTCATCATAAACCCACTTGCAGGACTTACTAATTTAGAGGCATGGGGAGATAGGATAATCTTGAAGAAGTGAGGGGTTATCTCCAGGCTATCCACCGGCTTTGGTTTCTCTTGCCCCCGTCTGTCTACCATGTCTGCCAACTGCTCTTCCTGTCTGTCTACCATCTCTGTCGGCTGCTCTCCCCGTCTGTCTACCCTCCCTGCCGGCTGCTCTTCCCGTCTTTCTTCCATCTCTGCCGTCTGCTCTTCCCATCTGTCTTCCATCTCTGCCGGCTGCTCTTCCCGTCTGTCTTCCATCTCTGCCGGCTGCTCTTCCTGTCTGTCTACCATCTCTGCTGGGTGCTCTTCCCGTCTGTCTACCATCTCTACCGGCTGCTCTTCTTGTGGTAAAGTAATGTCAAAGTTTTGCATTTGCTTTTGGAAACTACAGTGAGAAAAATCAAACATTTACCACTGCATTAGATATGTGAGAAGTGAATTTTCAACAGTAAACTTTGAAACTTTTAACCAATGATCATACAGCTCAATCCTAAGTGGAGTCTTTTACTTTTTCTAAAAACTAAAAGAATGAAGACATAATCAACCTGAAAATATATATTCTTTTTAATTCACTCCACTTTATTTCCACTACTACTTCTCTTCATCTTTTTTCTTAAATAACTGAGAAGTATCTGAGGATCAGTGATGCACAGTTTGAAACTTAACAATAATGGACCCTCCCCTTTACCCTTCTCCGTTTAAATATCAGGTTTCTGTTTGTGGAAGGGTTCGAACACTTGTGACGTGCTCATACCCCACACATCACACGTTGTGCTCTTAACACTAGACCAAAGCCCTCGGACCTATGTTGCTAAGACTCTCCTAAAATGTTGCCATACCTGTGTCAAATCCTCCAAAAATGCACTACTTTTGGATGATACACTTTTGATGATTCCGAGCAACATAGCCTCGGAAGAATTCCTTTAGTTTTCTTTTTAACAGTGGTGTTCCAACCAGCTTCTGCGCACCTCACACTCCATAGAGTAACTGCTGCCTCTCACAAGCAAAGGTATTGGATAACTCTATGTCTCTATCCACCCATATCCTTTTCTCTTTGAAAGCATAGTAGTGTGTTTTTGTTCATAAACTAAATCATCTAAAAGTAATTTTATTTCGCTGATGCCACAAACACCACAATTCCTACCTTACAAAACACACAAATTCCTCTAATTCAGCAATGCATAGATTTGAAGCAAATTTTAGCATTTACCTCATTAGCCAAATCAAACTATGACTAAAAATACCTAACAATGAGTTCTTCTGCAAACTGATACTCACTGTTCCATCAATGGGTCAAATTAAATACCCAATTCAGAGCTTGGATAGGGTCCAAAATCCAATCTTGTTCCTACTTCTTTTCTCTTTGTGAGAATGTTGAGTGTTTTTGTTCATAAACTAAATCATCTAAAAGCAATTTACCTACACCTGATACCAAAAAACACAACAGTTCCTACCCTACGAAACACAAAAAATTCCTTTAATTCAGCATTACATATATTCACAGCAAAAAAATCTAGCATTTACCTCATTGGCCGAAATCAAACTGTGACCACCAAATACTCAACAAAATCAGCTCTTCTGCTTACTGATACTCCAATTGATTTACAGTGCACAAAAATCACTGTTCCATAAACGGGTCAAACCGAATACCCGTAACTATCAAACACCACCTTCCACATATCAATCGTCCGTCAAGGGTTTCCGGCGAAATCTCCCCGCCGACAATCCCTTTTCGAATCCGGAGAATTTCCGTGCGGTACGGGAGATACAAATGGATTTATAGTGTCGCTTGCACCGACCCGTTTTAGGATCCGATTTTGGCTGGACGGATTTTCACATGTATGGTCACCATTTAAATTTTAACCATATTTTTAAAAGTTGGACAAATATAGCCTTTAGAATATCTTTCCGGCCTGACATTAATAGTAACTTATAAAATTTTGGGAAACTTATATAATTGTTTCATCGGAGCAAATTATTTTTAATTCGCTATTTTTTTATTTTTATATTCTCTAATTAATTACGAAAAATATCCCAAACATGAGAGATTCACAGATTTTTCAGACGTAGAGAGCACAGGGGTCTTTTAGGAATACACTATTTAATCAGGCATGATACCATCACAGTATATTCATATATTGGCATGGTATACTTCATGATACCATCACAATATATTTATATATTGCCATGATATCTTATGCGCGCGAAAAAATTTCAAATTCATAAAGTTCGGAGGAAAGCAAAACATAAAATTAACATAAAAACTAGATGAAAATACCGAGATAAATTAAAATTAAAAATGGAAGAATATAACACAAATTTCATCACTCAAATACTAATCCACAAGCTAAACAATATATCATGATATACTAATCCACACTGTATAAATATATATTATTTGTATACTATATAATATCTTTTTCAAATTAATAGAGTTCCTAAATACTATGATTTGTTTAGATTATATACATATTGTCTTTTTAATATACTATATAATGTATCAAAAATAATTATATTCTTTAAATTACAGCCCATGTCATATTTTACTAATTTATTAAAGTATTTATATTTTACTCATTTATAAGATATATATTATATACTGTATATTATGTAAATTAAAAAATTGTATATTATGAAATTTTAAAGTTCATGGTTAGGTGGGCTGCTTATGTCAATTTCAGCCCAGTCCGAAATCAAAAATGGTTCGGACCCGATTCGATTTCACCAGCGCAGCAACGGATACAAATTTCAAAATCCCTAAATTCCCTCCAAAAAATCAAATTGAATTACAGTGTTTTCTCCAAATTTACTTGCAAAAATGGCTTCCAAAACTCAAATTCACCCTCTAAAACCCCCAAAACAACCACCAAAAACCCCTAAAAAACAATGGTCTCTCAACGATTTCGAGATCGGAAAACCCCTCGGAAAAGGGAAATTCGGCCGTGTATACCTCGCCCGTGAAGTTAAGGTAATTTGAATCAGTATATTTTTCTATATACTCTCGTTTAGCCATATTCGCATTAGATTGTTCATTAGGGAAAATGAAATGGGTTTTGATTAATTTTGATTTTTTTGGCGACCATGTGGCGGAGCAGAGTGGATTTATAGTGGCGTTGAAGGTGATATTTAAGGAGCAAATAGAGAAATACAGGCTGCACCATCAACTGAGGAGGGAAATGGAGATTCAAACCAGTCTTCGCCACCCGAATGTACTGAGGCTATATGGTTGGTTTCACGATGAGAAGCGGATTTACTTGATTTTGGAGTACGCTCATGGCGGTGAGCTCTACAGGGAGCTCCGGAAGACAGGTCGCCTGCCTGAGAAAGAAGCCGCCATAGTATGTCACATCCTATTGCTTGCTCTCCCCATATAAGATTTGAAATAAAAGCACATAGTTCATTTTTCATTTTGCAGTATTATGATTTGTTTCTGTACTTTATGTAATTTGTTATAAGCATATATTCGTAAATTCTAATGTTAGAGAGCTCCAAATTATTGAATATTGGAATAAGACGGGTCCAAATGGAGCGAAATAGAATGTGAGGTTCTCATTGCCGACTCAACTAGCTTGGGATTGAGGCGTAGTTTTGTTGTTTAGTTTTGAGTTTTAAATTTTAAATTTTTTTTCAAATGATTGCCTCTCCCCCAAACCCAAACAAAGAGGATAGAGATTCAGTGCTTTCATTATCTATTGTATGACATGTAAAGTATGAATGCATGATCTTTCAAGTAGTTTCCTTGAAAGATGGTCCAATTTTGGGTTGCATTTGTATCAGTTGCTGTTTTTCATGTTATGCCTTGTTTATGTTATTTCTTTTGTGGTTAATGTTGAACAATGAACTAATATTATTCTCAGAATTTATCTGAAAATAACTTTATATAATAATCGAACACATAATTACATTTTATGTAGAAAACATTATTGTTAGTGTTCAACTTCTTTCCTGTTTCTGTAGGTTTTTTCTTTGACTTTTGATACTTTGTTTGGTTCTGGTGTAGTATATTGCAAGCCTCACACAAGCACTGGCGTACTGTCATGAGAAGCATGTCATTCACAGGGACATAAAGCCAGAAAACCTCTTACTTGATCATGAGGTAACATTTTGATAACTAACTGTCTTCCTTTGCCACGTCTGCGAAGTTTTATTAGCATTATTTCCTAGAAAGAAGAAAAAAAACACACTATATATATGACTATTTTGAAAGTTATATTTGTGTTTTTACTGGAGAAAACAGTTTGAACAGTTCACCCTTTCATTTGACAACAGTGACATACAAACTAAAATCTGAGGTGCAAAATACAAATCGACTTTAGTTTCCGATGTTTGTTTAGAGACAACAGTGGAATACAAGGAAGTTCTGACTGTTCCCTCTTGCTGATGGTCTAAAAAATATTCTAACAGTTCAAAGTGCCTTTAGTCACTGAATTCTAAAGCTGAAGATTGGCATGTTTATAACTTACTTTCATTTTATTGAGTTGTTTTTTGCAGGAGTTAACAAGTAATAAGACTCCTCGGCCTTTTCCTATGGTTAAGACCCTAAACACTTTGCTAAGATGAACATACAATTACAGCATAGTTTACCATTCATTGTGCTCTCTAGAGCTCAAGACCAGCTTCGTAGAAAACGCATAGCCTTCATCATGTTTCTTGCATTGCACTAAGCTTTCAAAATACATGAATTATAAGAGAAGTGTTTTTGAAGCATTTATTTCAAATGAGCTAGAGTAAGGTTTGAGACAATGTGACTTATCCTGTTCAGCATACATGTAATTAATCATGCAAGATCTGAACTTCTTACGTGCTTACCATGTTATTCTCCTGTTCCCTTTATACAGCCAAGTTTTCAAATAATGGCCATTAAATCAAGGAACCAATGTGACCAGCATTGATGTGATGGGGAAGGTGCATAACACTATAAATGAATCTGAAGGTTCCACTATGCTTTGAACCCCAATTTTCCTCTTTCTCTTTAGCCCTGAGGATTCAACCTTGAGAGACCATTGATCTAATCAGATACATGCATTATCCTTCATCTCTATCTTTCCTGTAAAATTCAGTCAGCTTCTGTCTTTCACAGAAATGGTAAAATCAGTAGAGCTTCTTGGAGTTTTGATACTTTTAGTTTGGTGCAAATTTTTCACTGTATTTGCCTAGGCAACTTTTTTACTCCTGCTTGCTGATCAAATCAGCCTATTGAACAAGCCTTCAAAAGCTCTTCCTCTGTTCAGTCTCGTTTTGAATATGTCATTGAATGTCTTTCTGTGATTGCATTTTCTGTTAATTGATAAAGCACAAATGCCGCTTTGTAGGATTTCATATCAAAAGCAATAGTCTTCTTTTCTATAATATCTGGCTACCGTTATATAGGATTCTTTCTATCACACCTCATGTCGCTGTATAACCAGTCTCAAGTAAAATAACGACCCTCTGATTCTTTACTGGATATCGGCTAACATTTTACATGCGTGACCTTAAGTTCTACTAGTGATTCGTCATTCTGACGATCACCAGAGCTTGCACCATCTATCTCATTTTGTTTGACATTGTAAAATTATGACACTTGGGCTTAACTCAACCCCAAAAGGTAGCTCATAAGGGGAGGATTGCTCAAGTCCATATAAGCAAACTACCAGTCCATTCCCCAACCAATCTGGGACTTTAACACCCTCCTTCAGCCCTAGGCCCAACTGGAGCATGGACCGGGAACCCAAATGGAGATGGACCTGGCGCTGATACCATGTAAAGATATGGCATTTAAGCCCAACTCAACCTCAAAAGCTAACTCATGAGGGGAAGATTGCCTAAGTTCATATAAGCAAACCACCAATCCATTCCCCAACTAGTGTGGGACTCTAACCCTCTGTAACAGATTTAGATTAGTCTGTTCAAGAAAAGATTGTCTTGATGGTAAAATTCACTATCTTCAAAAGATAGCTAGTATATTTACGCAGTTTAAATTTGATGCAACATCATTGTATCATTTGCATGTTTTTCAACCATTATTTCATAGGATAATGACAATCGGGATCAACGGGGTATATCTGTAGGTGTATTCTAATAAAACCATATATAACGGAGTGCTTAGGAAGGTCCTATTAAGATTATGCATATAATGTAGCGGTTAGGACGACCCTGCTAACATATTGAAAAGTTGTTTTATGGACGTCCCAATTAGAACTGGATTCAATTGTCCAGCAACTGCAGCTATAACCAATCAGGGAATTATTGACACACTGCATGGAAAGAATAAAATATTAATTAGATTATCACATGAAATGCAGGGTCGCTTGAAGATTGCAGACTTTGGGTGGTCTGTACAATCTAGAAGTAAGAGACATACAATGTGCGGAACTCTGGACTATCTAGCACCAGAAATGGTGGAGAACAAAGCTCATGATTATGCAGTTGACAATTGGACTCTGGGGATCCTTTGCTATGAGTTTTTATATGGTGTGCCTCCATTTGAGGCCGAGAGACAGACCGACACATTCAGAAGGTAAGTCTTCGTCTCCTTCTTTTCATCTTGTAACTGTTGCTGGAAAATCAAGATGTACTAACTCAGAGTATTATAGAATTATGAAGGTAGACCTCAGCTTCCCTTCAACACCTGATGTATCTGCTGAAGCTAAGAATCTCATTAGCCAGGTATATTGATTAGTACTCGTCTATGCTTTAGCTCGGTTCTGGTGCAGCTACATAGACTATAGGGTGGTTAGTTGAACACCTTTTGTATAATACTGTGTATATAAGTCAAAAGTTACTTTTTAAAAATATATATTTATTTAATTACACGTCATAAACCTATACAACAAATTTTTGACAAAAATTCTTATATTCAAATTGTTTTAACAATGAATTACTAATTTACTACATTTTAAACACCCTTAACAAAATTTCCGGCTTCTCCACTGGCTGCACAGTCGTTTCTGATGGTTTACTTTTGCCCTTTGCAGCTTCTTGTGAAGGACTCTTCGAAAAGGCTCTCTCTTCAAAAGATCATGGAGCACCCTTGGATAATTAAGAATGTCACATGACACTATAATCCGAGTCTCTTCGCCAATTTGCATCGTTTAGTGAAAGTAACCAATCCCATAATGTTTGTTGTTTCACCTGCTGGTGGCTCAACTCTTTTTCCTATCACACATGAGATGTAATCATCTTGATTTCAATAGTTTGTATCAGATGGAATGTGAAGCTTTGATGGTGTGACATTGACATAGTTTCCTAGAAATAGTTGTGCATCATTTACATTTGAATTTACTGGATGTTCTATTAACTTTGAAACCAAAGTAAATGGACACATCAAAATTGATAGCCTATCAGTTAGAAGCACCAAAACATAAAAACAAACAATTAGTATAGGCTGAATGTGTAAAAGATCTCCTAAAACTTGTCAAAAAAGTTTATTTAGACACCTAAACTGAGTTCATCACCTGTTGGCCACTGAATGTCCATGCAATATGTACTTATTATTATTAGACATGGAGGCACTGATATGAAAGAAAACATGAGACTTGGGATTCACGCTGTGTAAGGTCCATTTAAGGGGAGAGCACTCGTAACAGGATGTTTTTCATACACGGGCCTTGAACTTGAGACTTCTGATTAAGGACGGAAGATTCTATCCTTCTCACCACAACCCTTTGTTGGTGAACGTGTTCTATATACTTTTTAACAAAAATAATGGGAGTTTCGAAAATTTGGTTAAGGACGGAAGGATCCTATTTTCCTAATGGCTATGCAAAATGGCCAAGAATCAATTGGGATTGCATAGATATCCTCTTCTTTTCTTTTCTTTTTTCAAAGTAAAATGACCATAGCTTTGTATAAGATACTCTATGCTAGTAAAATGATCATAATTCAGACTATTTGAATTGTTGGAAACTAGATCGAAAGGAATATAATTATTATGCATTTTATATGTTTGATTATATTTCCTTAATTTCATTTCATTTAGTCCTTGTTAACTTGATATTTCCCTTAAGAAATTATTTATTGGGGGTTTGTTTTACTAAATTATCCTTATTAATTATGCTTTGGAAATCTAAGTTTGAATACTATTACCTTATGTAGTTATTTAGTGATAAGGGTAATGTTGGAAGAAAATAATGAATCTCTCTTGATTTGCTAAAATGGACAGATAAAAAGAAAATATTTATTTTTAGTATAAGAACCAAATAAAATAGAACGGAGGAAGTATGCCTAAGATAAAAGTATGTTTTGGAAGAAAGCTCAAAATTTGTTTGCTAAAAATCTAGTATGTAGAGTTGATGGTCAAAAACACACCTAAACTATCATCTATACACGAGTTTCATACCTTAACTATCTATTATTCCATTTACTTAGACTAAATTATCACTTTCTTTGTATTAAAACACATCTAGATAATCTGGCCTAGTCCCCTCTGCTTTGTTTAATTTTGTTAACTAATAAAAAGGATATATATACTGGGAACAAATATTTGGCCAACTCAGCATCGAGGTGTGTTTTAATACAAAGGGGCTGATAGTTTAGATAGGTAAAGAGAATAATAAAAACGTTGAGGTATGAAACTTGCGAAAAAATAATAATTTAGGTGTGTTTTTGACCATTAACTCGAGTGTTTACTGCATATCAATTCAATTACTTAACATAAACATAATCTAACATGTAGATTGCACCCTTTATTTCACTTAATTAGTTAGTTAGGAAAGATATATTACCAAAATCTATTACAAGTTATAAAGTAGGAAACAACTTAAATTATTTATAAACCTACCATAGATAATAAGGTAACAAAATCATGTTTTGCTTCAATATCATCCCTATATATATATGTACACTCACTTTCATTTCACTTCAAAAAAAAAAAATCATAGCAAAACAATTCTTTGGAGAAATAAAAATGGCTTCTTTCTTTGCTTCATCATACTTCTTTCTTTTACTACTTGTTGCAAACATTTTCAACTTCCAAACTTGTTTGTGTGGCATTATTGAAGATGAGGCATTTATAACAGGCATATGTAGACAAGTACAAGATCTCTCATTTTGTATGACAACTTTCAGAAAAATTCTACACACACATCCATATATCCCAAGTGATGTAACACAAGCTGCTATTACTCAATCATTAGCAAATGCTAACAACAATCATGCCTTTATAGAAGCAGCAAAAGCAAAAGCAAAAGACAAAGAGACACAAGATTTGTACACTATTTGTGACACTGGTTATGGAGTATTGATAAATGAACTTCAAGAATCTATCCAATCATTAGCTAAAAAGGATTATACTTCTTTGGAAAATTCACTTTCAAAGTGTCCTAGATATGTGAGTGATTGTCAGAATGCACTTGGTGATAAGACAACACCAGAAATGGTAGATAGGAGTAGGAAACAGTTTGATCTTGTATTAATGGCAAAAGTTGCTGAAAGCCTTATTAAGAAATAGATAGTTTATATGATTCTTATATTCTTATTTATCAAGTGAATTATTATATCATGTCTAAGCTTATCATTTTTCTCATCTACTTATTTATTTATTGTGTTCGTTCATTTTTACTTGTTCATATTTGATTTGGTATACTCCTTGAGATAATTAGTATAATAATAAGTTTACTGAATCACCCTTTGAATATAATAAATTCAATATTTTTTTTTTAAAAAAAAAGGCATTACGGGAATGAATAGTACTTAATAATAAGAGTAAAATAGATATAAAATGGTAAATTACCTCTAGTTTTCCTTGTTAGAGGTACTATTATTTCTTTATTTTCTTACTCTCTTATATTTCATATTTTATTGTTTACCTGTTGTTTCCTTTCCTTTGCCCTAGTTTTTTGATATACTTTACTTGAGTCATTAATCTACCGAAAACAGTCTCTCTACTCTTATAAGGTAAGGGTAAGGTTGCGTACACATCACCCTCTCCCGACTCCAATTGAAGAATTTCACTGGGTATGTTGTTGTTGAAAGTGATCTCTTCTTTCTTTTTTGCAAAACGTATAATCAAACACAATTTCATCTTCAACTCTAACTTTATATATTTCAAATAAAATAAAAATTATTTATAATCTATGGCCAAACTACCAAGATATTCAAAGTATAACTATAGGTAAATTCCTTACATGTGAAAGTAACCTAATTGTTCATTAGATTCTTTCCATGGATTTGGGTTTTTTTTTACTTTGGTCATATAACTAGATAGCGCCCCTTAAAGTTGACACGATTTATCACTTAGACACCAAAATTGATGTGTTGATCCCAAAAAAAGAAAAAATAGTGACAAGTTGTTCCTTTGAAACCAAAATTGATGCCCAAAAAAGAATCTTCATTTTCCTGATAGCACATTTCAAAGTAAAAAAAAAAAGTTGAATTAGTACAACAAAAGATGAGAATTTTCAAACATGCTCATATATATCTTCTCAAAAACAACATTTACAATAAATTTTATTTAAGTTTTCAAGTCAAGATTCCTTTAATGTTGATAATGCATCTTTTGTTGCTGCAGATATCACAGCATCTGAAGCATTTGGCAAATAATAGTACTTCCCTGGGAAAACCAACAGTTGAGAAGGCAATTTGTCAGATATAGTAATAGCATTTGGAAGAAGTACATGAAACAAAACCTATGTTACTCCGACTCTTCCAAAATGTTGCCGAACCATGTCAAATCCTCCAAAATGGCACTACTTTTTTGAAGGATCCGACAAGCACCCATCAACATTTTTGAAGAGTCTGAGTAAACACAGAACAAAACTAGTAGACCACAAACCTTGAGCTACTCTCGCGATTTCTTTGGCAAAACCTGTAGAAACAAACTTATTTTCTGTATCTATGACGAGGAGAGACATTCCTGCTTTGTATATTTTACCAGCCACCTCGAGAATTTCATCCTACAAAAGCATTGCAATAAACCTTCAAAAATATTGATGTGCTCAAGAAAGCGTGACGACCTGTTCCTCTTAAAGAAAGGCGGATGCAGCATAGGTTCAATGAGTTCAACTGAACCCAACATTACAAAGCATCAATATAACAGCTACGTCTTAGTCCCAAGCAAGTTGGATGGGGTTGGAACCCAACATTAAAAAGCATCAATATAACAGCTACGTAAAGTTGGATGGGGTTGGTTATATGAATCCCCACTGGACATGTGATATTACAAAGCATCGATATATATGTGAAAAATCACTAAAATATTAACAAGTATTAATCTGAACCCATAATTCTAAAAGCACAATGAGCACAGTGACAAGAATCATAAAGATTGAATTGATCATGCTTAAATTTCGGATCCGCCTCTGTTCCGCTATATGCAGTGATAATGCATGTGGGAATGCTAAGGTGACTTTTCTGAAGATATGCCTTTGTACACAGGTAAAGATGATACTTTATGTCCTTTAACCTTACATTTGACCACGTGGCTTTGAGTCTCATAGAAATCTCAAATTTAAGCACACCTCTTTGTTGTTCTAAACTTTAAACTTAGCCCAATTGTGCCTTTAAGGTGTAGTTGATGCCACTAATGCTTTTGCCCATTGTCCATTTAATATAAATTTAGAGTTCTTAGTTCTTTAACATGAAAATTCAAGTATGTAAGAAGAGATTATAGCCAAGGCGATCTGTTTATCAGTTTATGCCAGCATGTCACTTTGGCATAAACACGAGGCAATTCCTGTAGCCTTTAGAACAATGAAAAGCCATTTATATTGTGTGGAAACTCTGAGGTATAGGTGTAACTTGAAGTATGCTTTTCTAATTTCAAGTCAAAATAAGCAATTTTATTTCAAGTAGGGAACCAATGAATTTAAAGAATGTCCAGTTTACCTTCAGCTCTTGAGCAGAAGGCCTGGGTACATCAGAAGCTTCGGCTTCAGGATCATTGGATCTTTTAAGAGATATGTTAGCTCTACCATCCGTAATTGCAACAATCATGATACGTCCAACATCACCACTCTTTTCTGCATTCATCCCAACTCTAACTGCCTGAAAAAAGTTGGCTAAAGCAATCACATAACAGAAATCATCAAAATATGAAAATTCCTTTAGCCAAAGCAGCAGCATCTGGATGCTAATTAGAAACAAAAGGTAGAATGCAAGAATGTGACCTTCTGTGCAAATGAGTAAAGTTGATTGTTTGACCTGGAGGTCATGTAACCAAGTTTTAAACAATGTTTTGCCAGACATGGATGAGCCTATATATGTTGACACCTCGATACACCAAGCAATTTGGAGTTACTTTCCACAACATACAATTGACTCTAGAATTGATAGTCCCAAGAGAAGGAAAGGCTATCAGATATTAAACATTACTTATGAGGTTTTTACTGTATTACCAACAAAAATATTAAGATCTTCAATAAGAACTTGGTACGTAGGATTTCACTAGACCAATATTTTAGCTATTCTTAGTCCTCAATATCTAGTGCGGAATAATAACTTAAGTCTAGATGAAAGTTCATAGATGAAAAACTTCAAGCAACAAATAGAACACATGATACCATATATTATTTACGGAACTTGGAAATAAAACAGGGAATACATTCTCATTTCTCCAGAATCATTATATTCACACTATTCAGTATATTGAATATTAGGTACAGAAAGTTTGTTACTTTTAGAATATGGAATATTGTTGGTCATGGTGTAATCCTATTACTTATGAAAATGATTTTACTTTGTGAAATATTAACCTTACCAGTCTTAGACAGGTTAAAGAGCTTATGTATAGAGGCGACAAAACCAAATTTGAAAAAGATGTTTCCATAACTAATTACTCCTTGGACACTATCCTCATAGCAATGGCAAGAGAAGAATTTCTTTTTCACATTTGAAGTCAATTGAAGGTAAAAGTACTTCAAAATTTTCCATATAGGAAAAAATGAAATGAAACTCTAAGAAACTAAAACTCAAAACTCTCTTTCAACCAAGTTAAAAGAAAAACTTTTGGAAAATTCATTAGAGATTGCTATGAATGATGGAATGATAGCTTGGGGTTTCAAGAGATAATGATATTTTGGTTTGAAGCTGCTTTTATGTGCATAGGTAAAATTTTCAGCAACCTTTAATATGCTTTAGTGTTTTCTTTTCTTTTTTTGAGAACGCTAACTCCTACCCGCAGAGGTACCGGGTAATTCTGTCCATCAAGGCTTGGGCAGATGGAGATAAATCACATGGTCTTTTTGCTTCTGCTAGGATTCGAACCTGAGACAACATGGTTTCCCTCCATTCATTGACCACTAGGTCATGCTTCCTTTCTTTTAAATGTCTGGCTTCATACTTGTAAGCTTTTTCAGACAACTAATATGACTCTATGAATAACTCATCTAAAGTGAACTATGGACCAAGATTCTAATTTCTAAGACATCTTTGCATGTTCAATTTTACTTTGTGCACTAATCTTTTTTCTTTTTTTCTTTTGGTGGATTGGAGGTGGGGTAGTCATTACTACCAAGACTAACAAAATTATAGAACCTAGAGGGAGGTCATCATTTGAGAAACTACAAGGGATATTAATCCAATTCTAAACGTAATTTCTTCTTCAGTTTTCAAATTTTACTTCACATGTACTTAATTTAAGTTTATTTGTTTGTCTATTCAACCAAGATAATCTGAATGGGGTCAATTCTTCTAAATAATGGAAATAAACATGTGTGTGTTCAGTCAGTATAAACCAAGAAATTACAATCACACATTTCCCAGGCTAAATAAAATTGAAGAAAAAGTCTGACATCATCGGCACTCGGCAGCACTAGAAATTGATCCAATTCACATACCGTTGTAAGCCCATGAGCAAGGGGAGAACCCCCGCCACAGGGAAGTTTTTCAAGACGATTTCTTGCCATCGATATTGACCTAGAAGGCGGCAACAAAACTTCTGCAGCATCTCCTCGGAAGGGAATGATACAGACCTGTACAAAGTTTTATCATTAAGAAAAACGAAGAAATTTCCTATGTTCTCCCCAAATAATCCATGATAAGGAGACAAAGCTCGTAGCTAGATACCATCAGCTGGAAATTAACCAAAAGGAAAAGAAAGAGATTGAGAAAAGGATGTAATCAATGAACCGTGTAAAGAATCTAAAAAGGAGAATGGATGATAAGTAGCTGATTAAAGGAACTTTTACTTAGTTTAGAAACCTAAACCAACCACTTCAGGTATATGCAGCAAGTTCATATCTGAGAAAATCACTACATGGAAAGAGCATGAGATTTACTTTAGCACTATTGTCTTTTACAAGCTGGCTGTTTCACATCACTCACAAGCTGTTTTCCATCTTAATAACATTCTCTCTCTTTTGATTTGCAAGTGAAACAGAACCCCAAGGACGTATCTACTGAATAATTATTCAGGGCTCAGACCTGTTATGAAGTTAGAAAGAAATGCTTAACCCTATTGTATGGAAATTTCTAGCTTAATGAGATGATTAGTTTATAAAACATGTATTCTATGTTATGCAAATTCCAACTGACTCAGGTTAGAAGTCCTGTTCAAATATAATAAACGTCTACATGATAATTCTAACCCGTTCAAACATAACAAACTCCTACAGGATAATTCTACGGATAAAAGCTGAAGCTGACTGTGGAAAATGAGCATGGTTCATCTTGTGGTTCATCTACTTTTTTTCTCAAGCTTTTTCTCAAGGGATCTAAATTTTCCATCCATGATCCAACTAAGATCCCATATCCCCTCTCTCTCAATGGCGCCTCAATGTATGTTGGTTTTCTCCATTGTTTTCCTTTTCACCCTATGATTAAATAGTTATTAGGACCCAACGCTAAGTTAACAATTTAACACATAACGATCCGGAGGACAGAGAAAGACATAATTTTAGAAAGGAATATAGTAGTAGTAAAAATTTGGGCCAAATATCACATTCAGTGTTAACAGTATCCAGTAATTTTATGACTGAAAGTTGACCTGATCTCTGCTTGTATAACTCTCTGCAAGTAGCTTAAGTGCAGCTCCTTTGGCATTCTGCATTCTATTCAATGCCATACTCCCACTAGCGTCAACTACGAATATCACCTGAAAGACACAAATTCGTGGAGAGCAGGATTAAGTCAATACTTTGTCCGCTAGTGCTATTTCCTTCAGTATAAATCTCAAATATCATAACCTCAATATTCCATTTGCTCATTAACCACACAATTGCTATCAAATATTGAGATATATATATCAACTAAGGTAACAAAGGCTAGCTTTAAATAGTCTAGTTAGAATAGAAGCTTCTATCCATACTTTGATAAAAGTTTTCAAGATCTGCAAGTCTGAAAGAAGAGTATCAAAGTCATAACCATGACTCTCAATGTATCATTTGCTCATTTACCTAAAATTTTATATCAAATAGTAAACTTTAGATATCAATTAGGATGCATAGGCAAGATTTAAGAAGCTAGTTTGAATAGAAGCTTCTATCCATATTGTGCTTGAAGTTTTCAAGATCTGCAAGTTTCAATGAACACTATCAAGTGCAAAGTTAGAATATGTTCAATCATGCCAATCTCTTGCTTCTTTTTCACGGTATCAGATGAAAGACCTAGTTTTGTGCATTGAGGAATAATATGAATTATAAAGAGTGTTTATTTTATTCGTTCTTTATCAAAAAAAATTATAAGGAGCATTGACATATAGGTACCTTAACAAGAACATAGCTTCAAAAGAACAGATGTAGACTTCAAGGAGGTAATCAAAAAAAGAAAATTAGCTTTACCAGAGCTCCTGCTTTGCGTGCCATTCTTTTGGCTCTCATGTCAGTTTTCTCTACATAAACCTTCCGAGTATTTTGTACATCCTTTGCTCTTCGTAACTTCTGATATGGCGCAGCAGCTCTTAGTGTTGCATCAACTGCCAATCTCTTCACTGGACCCTGTCTAGGTCAAACATCCTTGTTAGAAGACATAACCAGACACTAGTTTGATAAATGATAAATCAAATGTTGTTTACTATAATCATTAATTTGATCAATTCTGCAAGAGAAATCAATAAACTAACTAGGCTTATGGAATAATAAAAGCAAAGAACCATTAACCTTTGGAAGCATTGGCTTTATATATCGACCTCTATCTTCAGAGAAGATGACATTCTTTGCTCGTCCAGCTTTTCCTTTGCGCCTTTGTGCTTGTTGTGCAAAGAAGAGAAGTTTTTCATCCACTAAACCACCTTCCGCATCAAAAATAAACTCGTCAGGTACTTGATCCTGTTGCTGCTCATTTTCCTCATCTTTCTCATCCTGTTAACAAATCAAAAAGTCTGGTCAAAGAGATCAATCACCCCC
>JACEIK010000041.1:650135-696652 GCA_018107945.1 Datura stramonium | reverse complement strand
GGGAGGAGGTGGCTGCTGGTTTTGCTGGTCTGGTGGGTTTTCATTTATAATTGAACGTGGGAGGATGACTAGCTCTACCTGCATCACTGGATTCTATTAGCATATATGCTGAATCGGTTGCCAAGGAAAAAGTCTTCTGGATGGATGAACAAAGCCAAAAATACAGACTAACAGATGCAACCTTACTGAGATGCATGATGTGGAAGCAAAGCTGCATCAGGGTAAGGAATACTATTTTACATATTGAAATGAGACAGGATGCTTATTACCAATAGCAATCTTCAGCCAAGAAACATGTTAGAACATTGGTCCCACTATGTCGTGCATTCAGCTACCTTAATACCACAACTAATTAATAAAAGGGAGATAGTCTCATCCAATCTGGTATTTAACACCAGTGATCCCAGTTGATACAAGGTTATGAAATAAATCAAGTAACAAAAAAATTATTACAACAATCCTCCTTTCCAAATATGGAAAACACATCATATTAAATTGTGCATTGTTGATGAAGAAATTTGAATGTACTACAGAGCTTTATACTTTGAACCCTTTCAAAACTACAAGAAGGTCAAAGTGAACTCGCGGAAAATCATCTCACTAACCTCATCATAATTTTATATGCAGAAATTTAGATGCAGCGAGGAACTTCTTTTTCCAAAAGAATCTTGTATCTCTACCAGAATATATGTTATGAGCCTCATCGACTAAATAGTTCAGCAACAACAAGGGTTCTACTCTTGAAAACAAGGATAAATTTATGCAACAGAGAGTAATATTATCATTGAAGCCCTCAATATCAAAATAACAAAAACCAAGATATCCAGAAGGAAGGGAGACATCAAAAAGGTCAACTGCTACTCTTTTCTTAATTTCAAAAAAGAAAATTAATTACTAATTATGCCTCAAGTAGCTGATAAACATTATGCTATGCTCTCCAAATAGCATGGATTTAAGAACAAGAAACACCAAGAGACAGACAGAGAACCAAACAAGCATGTCTGTGTGAATTTTTTTGGTGTGTGAAGCCAGATATACGATACCACAATTCAGACAACAAGGAATTGAATGAAACAATACTGTACCATGATACTGCATCTGATGAATAAAATAATGCATAGTTGTTTATTTATCTAACAGTTTGAGAATACGGTTAAGGAAACACCAAACCAGGAAATGCTTACAGATTTTTTCAAGTCATCAACATTTACTCTATCACGTCCATCAATGGCAGCTAAGCATTTGGCTACACGAGCAGCATATAGTTCAGCTCGGTGCCCCTGTTATTCAAATAATGAATAATAGAATAAGCATGTATTTATGTTAGAATCAACGTAAAGAAAGCACTGAATCAGCAGCAATACTAAATGAAATTTAGTCCTATCATCTTCTTTTCTAACTTGAGATAGTGTGGATCAAGATCAGGTTGCATTTGGAAGACTTCTACATGGAAAGCTCAAATTCGCTGCATATTATAGTTTTTCTTTAATATTAATACATTTTATGTTTTATTCTACTAGGACTTGAAGAACCTTCTCAACTTAAGATGTCAATAATAGAAGTCTTTCTGTGTAGAACGGATTACTTTGATCTAATGAAAGCTATTCCGAAGACTTAAGCTTCAGCGTAGAGCACTTCAACAGAAACTGAGGAGAATTTTCATATTAAATACCTGACAGCCACCACGGATAGCTTCCATGACCAGGTATTTTAGTTGATCTCTACTGATTGTGACATCCTTTAGATACTCCCTTGCCAAAATTATCTGCAGAAGATCTATCAGACCATTGGTTGACACAGAGCAACTTAAAGTAAGAAAAGCATGTGAGAAATAAATTCATCAATTAAGCAAAATGGCAGGTAATAGAAGTTTTCTGAGCTCTTATAGGAATTTATACATAGATAAACTGCTCTACCCTAGAGGTTAGAGTGAGTAATGAAATAATTCCCTCAATAAAGCATGATATATTGAATACAGAATAATTATTTTTTTAGAACACTTGGCATCAATTGAGATGCTTGCATTAATTGCAGCAAGCTAGCATTGGTTTCTGGTTTCCAAGATCCTGCTCAAGGGCTGAGAAAATGGAAAGAGGTATTCCAAGTGGTAAGACTGATAAAATGGAGCAGAAGGAAAGCACATCAGGATAGAGAAAGACACTTATTTAAAAGAAAGCTTTAACATATCCTGGGATTGGGCTGGGTGGCTTATCTCCAGGGAGGAGGTCAAGAATATAACAGTGGACAAAAAAATTCAACGGGATAGAGTTCTTGTAACAACAGAAGGATGTACCAAAAAGTTTGCTATAAAACATCTTTAGGTTAGGCTAGGTCTGTCACCAGATTTCATGCACAAAAGATACGAGAGTTTGTAGGGAAATACAGTGTTCACGTGGATAAGGACCAGTTACAAAGACAAGCATAGCAGGAAATGGTGCTGTGTTCTAGCATCTAATGTATCCACATTTTCCACTTTGACAATATGGCAGAATCTGGAACTTCTGATATTTTTGTTGCCACCTCGACGCCTGAAATGTACTGTAAGTTTGAAATTCAAAATTAATAAAAACAAATCAACATTCTCAAATTTATAAAATACTATTGCTGAGCTTAGTACAGTGACCTAATAGCAGAATCCAATCTGCATTGAGTTAAAAGTGATCTTAGTCCAATTGTATGCCAAATATAATACAGAAATGGACCTAGCATTGCACAAATAACTAAAGAAATATATGCTCCTTTGACAGGGCATATATTGGGGAAAGGTGATTTGACAGGACATGACACAGTTATAGCTTACCGAGGGCATGACCTTAGATAGGAGGTTGTGGAGGACATGAATCGGGGTAGAAGGCTAATAGGTAGTAGAGAGTTGTCTCGCGTACCCGTACATATCGTAGTCGAAGTATTTCTCCAGAAGTTCTTTGTCCTTCGATTTCTATCTACTGTCTCTTGTACTTCGATTATCACACTATTTTTTTTTGTAGTTAATGTTCCTTAGCGTGTTTTCAGTAGTCTTTTGCTATGATTTCTACACTTTCATTATTTATCATGCGTTCGATCTACTTTGATATGATTTTCCTTGAGCAGAGGGTCTATCAGAAACAACCTCTCTGTCCCCCAAGGTAAGGTAAGGTCTGTATACACTCTACTCTACCAAACCTCACTTGTGGGATTACACTGGGTATGTTGTTGTTGTTGTTGTTTGACAACACAAAAATAGGCGACACTGCTATGTTAATTAATCCTGCCTATGCTTTTAGCCCAAGTCCTAGCTATCAACTTAGAGAATGAAACAGAGCTTACGATTCAAGTGTTACGTTCATGAATCAGTAGAATGATTACTAATGTTGAATGAAATAGATGGGTTATTGCCTGATAAAGTACACAGTAAAAGTTCAAAGCTGAGACCATCTGTCAAGGATGGCGAAGTTCTAAATATCTTCCCCTATTTGCTCCTTTCTTGTACTCCTCCACATAAATACCAGTATTCTTTGAGCAGAAATCTATGTTTTACTTGGTTTCTACAAAGTGATTATATTCATGACAATCTTCCGAAGCCATTTAATGGTCAATGACCTAGAGTACATGTTTTCTTTTCAGCACATTATACCTGTGTTTTTCCACTGTCTGTTTCTTCATCGACCATTTTAAAAACTTCGCTGCTGCACTCCTGAAAACGTGTTGCTATGTCTACAGCTGCAACACGATCTTCAAAACTCATTGGAAGATCTGCACTGCAGTAGGATTCGATGATTATTAATTGAAGAAGACAACTGAACCTCTAACAGCAGGTGAAATACAAAAAGAAGCACAAGGATCATATGCACCTTAGAATTTTCCAGAAACCAGAAATAAGAGTTCATGAGGTTGGAAAAAAATGGTAAAAGCTAAAAATATCAAGTTCAAGTATATTAATACCTAGCCATTGGATTATTCACCGAACTTAGATGTGTCCTGAAAAGGTTTTTGCCTAGTTATTTGAAGGGAAATTTTGTACCTTAAATTAATTGCAATACGGTCCAGTAGATGTTCACGAACTGCACCCTCTTCAGGGTTATATGTAGCAATCAGTAGTGGTTTGCATGGATGACGAAAGCTGATTCCCTCTCTTTCTACAGTATTGACTCCCTCAGTCAATACATTAAGAAGTAGGTTACTTATACCTTCATCTAATAGATTGATCTCATCAACATATAGAACTCCTCGATGAGCTTCAGCAAGGAGGCCTGGTTGAAAGACGGTGGTTCCAGATTTCACAGACTCCTCAACATCAACAGAGCCAATCAACCTATCTTCTGTGACACCAAGCGGAATCTACAATACAAATGTATGTAGGAAAATGTAAGACACAAAAGAACCATCTCTACCTTGGAAAAGTATTTAGTGAAAATTTACCTGAACAAATGGAGATTTAACTATCTGGGTCTTGATATTGCCATCAGAGTCATATTCTACTTTGTCAGCTAGCCCATCTTCCCACCTGAAGGCTATCAACTACATTTACTGTTCTCCAAGGAATAAAAGCAAAGACAGTTCCAAGCACAAAAAGCTTGAAATAATCAGGAAATCTGAAGTTCTTTTGCAGGAATTGTGATGTGTAGAGAAACATTAAATTAGCTAGGGTGCAAGAAACAGCTGCTATTGAACAGCAGGATTCAACTAAATGATATCAAAAAAGAAAAAATGATTCCAATGTTAAGGTTGAGTTTAGATGCAAGCCACAAAAGCTAATGCAGTCCTGCTCCAAAACCCACAAACTCACGACCTCCTCTTTATGTAAAAACATTCCTCCAGAAACAACAACTTTTGAGAAAGCAAAGCAGCTTGGTATATAAGCTAATAGAATATGCAATAAAACTTCAGAGTGAACTAGATGAACATAAGTTTGTAATAACTAACTTTCAAGAGTCATATCTTGAAGTTCGCTTAATATTTCTTTTACTTCCAACGTCGTTTCAAGAGTTCTATGTCATGGCATTTCAAATGCTATCTACAACATGTAATTAATTAAAATTCAGTAATCTTACTCTTCAGGACAGTTCGGATCAGCATTGGCCATTGAGCCAACAACTACTTCAATTGGTGGCAGAATAGCATGCAACCCACGGGCCATTACAGTTTTTGCTGTTCCACGCTTACCAGATATTGCAATTCCTCCTATCTCTCGGTCAATGGCCCCAAGTAAAAGAGCAGTTTTAATAGCATCCTGCATAAAGTTGGTCACAGAATAGACATGTCGATGAAAAACTAATTATCCATTAAAATTAGTATTTTATATCCCTGTCAAACATGTACAAGGGAACTATTATGAATTTAAACATCAAAAGAGACCGAATACAAAGTCAACGAATATTGTATAGTGCAAAGCATAGAGAGTGTATGCCTTCAACATGCTATAACACATTAACATGTATTGAGAGCATAAAAGCTGAACTACACAAAAGCAAGTTTTCGTCAAGAGCTGATGATAGTCATGACAATTTCAGTTCTTAGCATCAGACCTGTTCCATTCAAATGCTTCCTCCCTACTTCTGCATAAGCAGACCTCATTTTTCTCCCTACATATTCCCTTGCCAAAGGAAACTGACAAACTCTGTCATACCTCCCCCAGCCAGTACAAAGAAATTCATTAATCAGTCAATCAACTATGCCTCAATCCCCAAATTAGTTGAGCCGGCTATATGAATCCTCTTTATTGATTCCTCTCTAGACACATTTCCTTCCAATACTACATAAATTTTTCTTTAACCAATTCGAGTTTCTCTAGATTCCCATTATTCCTCATATTGATACACAAATCTCACCGCACTTGGGAAAACAAAGGCATAACTTGAATGTTCAATTCCCAAAAATTCGCCATGTTTCATTTCACAAATTTAGACAGTCAAATAATTAACCAACTCGGTCACAAAATTCACCGAGGCAAAAGTCACCTTAACTGAATTTATGAGAGCTTTAAAGGTTAAAGGAATTACTTTAGGAAGGTTATAACTTACAAACAAGGAACTGATCCTTTAGAGGTATCCTTTGAGGCAAATTGGTATTTATGTGGCTTCAAAACAAGCCCCAACACTTGAAAATTTCTCTACAACATTAAAATTTGAGGTTCTTGAAGCAACATTTGCACTAGCAAGTTTGATGGGACATGTAGATAAGCAATTACTAGAAGTCACCATAAATCATTAGAAGCTTATGGAATAATGCATTTGCTTAGTATTTACACAGTTAACACCAAAGGCAGATCCAAGATTTACATTTGATAGGTTCAACCTTAAGATTCTTAGCTGAACCCGGGCTACTTCAAAGATTGTGGGTACAGCATCCAATATTTGTTAAAATTTTAGTAGTTTTTCACGTATTCCATTAAACCTGTAGCCCAATAACTACATCTAGCACTAAATTTATTTATTAACACGTCGATGGCACCTAGATCCTAATCTTTGACGTTCATTAAGCAACATTTGCCCAGTTAGGTCTGATGGGAAATTTAGATAAAAAGATTACTAGTAGAAGTCACTACAAAGCATTAGAAGCTTATAGAACATCACACTTGCTTAGAATCTGGACGGAATAACACCAAGGTTAAATCCTAGATTTAAACTTGATGGTTTCAACCTTAAGGTTCTTAGCACTAAACTCATTGCACTTTCAAAAATTATGGGTTCAAATTCAATATTTGTTGAAATTGATAGTAATTTTTCATATATTCATTGGACCCCTAGCAAATACACTACAACAACAACAACTACTCTACAACTTCTCAGTATCAAACAAGTTGGGGTCAGCTACATGCAAGGGCGAATTTATAGGCTTAATTATGGAGCATGTGTACCCGTGATCTCTTATTTTATATATATTTTTCGATAATTAGTATAATATTATCTATTGTCAGGCTAGAACGAATGAGAAGAAATCAGCTAGTATTTTTTTTTTTATATCTGCTGAGATTTGAACCTGAGAATTCATGATTCTTACCCACTTCATTAACCACTAAGTCACACCCTTGGGTGCAATTCGCCCCTGGCTATATGAATCCCCACTTCTTACTTTAAGCTCATTCCTTAAATAACATCTTGCACTAAATTCATTCTATTAACACGTTAGTAAGTAACAAACAATTTTTTAAAAATAAAAATAAAAAATAGAGCAAATGTATCAAATACCTGTCCAACAACAGCAGCAAGAGGAAAATACTGTCTACCAAAAGAAACATTCTGGGGTTTCTTTTCTGCAGTAGAAACAACAGCTCCATTAGGTGAATCAATAGTGGCAGTTGCATTTATACTGAGACGAAATCTCAATCGTTTTCGCCTCACGAAACAAGTTGAAGACGGAATCAAGCATGGTTTCAAATATGTGAAGAATGTTGAAGATTGAGAACTTGAAAGCGATGTATAATGTGTTGCAGTTGAAGTAGAACAACAAAACCCCATCTTTTTCTTATAGCATTGAAGAATTTTTAGCTCAGAATTTTCAGAAGAAGAAGAAGAATTGAGTGTTCTTCTTTCAGCTCTTTTTGAGTTTCTGTTATCTATTTTTTTATCTTGTTTGATTTTCTTTTCTTTTTTTTATTTTTGTCTTTATTTGAGCGAGGGTGACGGGTAATCGGGTCGGTTCGAGTTGTGAAGCGGGTTATTACGAGGTCCAATAATAAGAATATGTGGGCTCGTTAATAGTAAGGAGGTGGAAGAGTGGCCATAAATGGGCCACGTTTTCAAGTGGAGAATAAACTAAGGTCTCGTTTGGTTCGGTAACAAGTTATTTCGGAGTTATTATTTCACCGTATTTTCTTTTTTAGCCAGGCTCAGGAATTCTAGTTGCCATTTTTGTTGCATTTTTCGTTTTAGTAGGTCGTACATAGCGAGTTGTGTCATATTCTGTAAGAAGTGATCCAAGATTAAGTCATTGGTCGATATCCGCCAAAAGAAGGGGGGGCTTTCGTATGGATTGAAGTACGAAGATAATTATTCAGCACACTAAGATGTAGGATAAAAATAACACTACAATCCAAAATAATTAATTCCGAAATTTTGTACCAATCAAACGTGGATTAAACTCATCTCAAAGTTAATTTCGAATTCAGTTATCAGTTATTCCTCATGCCAAACGCGTTCTAAGAGATCGTTTGATTTGCAAATTTAGTTATCCCATGATGATTATCTTGAACTTATAATTCTTGGACTAATAATAACATCAAATTTAATGAGATATCCAGAATTAACTTTGAAAAATAAATTTACAAATTTTCAATCAAATAAAGTATAAATTTAATATTAAATGTAGTCCTAAGATATCTCACATTCTCACTTTATTGTATGAACCAAACGATCCCTAAGGGCTTGTTTGGTTCACAGCTATGTGGAGATTAAAAAAAGAACATATATTGTGCTCGATAATAAACAGATTGTAATACATGAATTACTTATTTGAAAATGAATTTATTTTTAATTAAATACTTTAATCTTGATATTGTTAATATATGATGGTTGTTAATTGTTATTACACATTCTATCCACCTAAATAATATATAGATTTATGCAAAACTCAAATGTTGATCAATTTGAGTCCCAAGTTAAAATATTTCAAGGGTTGTTATTTTGTTATCCGAAACAATTTCTCTGACTCCACAAAGAATGAAGGGCAAAATCTGCGTACATCCTACTCTTCTTAGACCCCACTTGTGAACAACAGAAGACTATATATGCCCCGTATCGAAATATTGGATCCAGTTGAACCCGTAGTTAATAAGCTACATTTGGCATTGGGTACATATCTAGGGACAAAATAGACCCCTTTAAACATATTAATTTAACTATACACAAATCAAAATACAATATGAAAAGAATTTCCATGTCAAAACCTAAAGCAATTCAGATATAACTGATTTATCTTTCCCCCAACAATGATTCAAGAAGAGCAGCCTCTTCTTCCTGCAAAAATGAGAGATCAACAAGAACATTCAGTAGTTGGAAAAAAATGTTTAGTATGTGACGACTTAAATACACCACGATCCACTGAGATTCAGCCCTTTGTTGCTCCGATTCAACTAAAGTATAATGTACATACCACTAAAGCATTAAATTCGGTCTCCTCGTCTATGGCCCTGATGATGGCCGGGTCTTCCAAGAGTTCCTGTGGCAGGAAAGTTTCACAGACACTGTAACATAATACCCTAACCGGAAAAAATCAAGCTAAGAGAGAAGTGTGCAATCAAGAAATAGGGACTGAACTCGAAAACGCTCAGGAACAATATAAATGTGACTGTTGAATTCATGTTTCTGTTATTAAGCATTTTGTTACATGACGCCTTTCTTCAATAATGCATGTGGCTTATCTAAGATTCGTCTACCTTCAACAAATGTATTCCGATTTCATAGAGGTTGACACGCCTTGTCTAGTACCTTCTTTAATCTATCAGAGAGCACCTTAGATATAATAATCTTATAAATGTTTGTAACTAGAGTAAACAAGTCTGTAACCTTTGATGTTTACTGCTTCACCCTTCTTCGGACTTGATAGCTACATAAGAGAGTTTATTCATGGTAAGCTTGTATTGTCGATTTGTCCCCATAGCATCACACTTCACTGTCCCGACATTGTTGAAGTAAGTTAGTGTGATGTCATCAGGTTCCGATGCTTTATCTGCAGAACAGCTTTCAACTATTTCCCACTGTTCCTCTTTTGGTATCGTCCTTTACAACCTCACTTTCCCTCTCTCTATCAGGTTAAATTCTACTCTGCAAGCCACCTCTTCTTTCACTACCCCTTATTTTTACAATTGTTAAATAGAAACTCACGGTTGCCCCCCACCCCAACCACCACCTTAGCTTCTCTCCTCTCCTCAAGAAGTTAGAAAAACAGAATGTCACTCCAGTCACAATGTCACCAACGTCTTCCCTACACTTCTATTGTTTTAAGAAAGGTTTTCCTTCAATTCGCAACTGCTTCCTGATAAAAGAACTTTATGTTGAAGCTAAGGGGGTTCTTTATCAATGTGTGATGAAGCTCAAAATAAGTGTGAACATAAAAGTAACTCATATATGTATCTGTACTCAGCAAGGTAAAGAAGTTGTAGCAACAAATTGCTAATGAAAAGATAAAAACAGGCAATGAGGGGAATTTCAATGCTTACATCGTCAGCAATCTGCAATAGACCATCTTTGTCCTGAAATAATAAGTTAACTAATTTTCATAAAATTGTAAGAACAGGGTGAAATAAAATGCAAATTATCAAAATTGAAGCCAGCAAAGCATACTGGACACATTAAAAGATGAATTGGCTTTTAGAATTAGAGATGAACCCAGAACTTCCATATATATAAATAAATGAGAGATGACGTTTACCTTAGCTGCAACAAAAAGAAGTGGGTCTGAAGGTGTATAAACCATATAGTGGGAACCATCCTGTGGAAAGGAAATCAATATCAAGCTACATGAGATGACAGTCTGGCAACGAACTGCTTAAAATGAGGAACACAAAGACAGCTTTTGAGCTGTTAAAGGAATTCATTAAAAATCATGAACAGTGACAACAAGAATTAGAACTGACTTGCAAGAAAGAAGCTATAACATGGAAATCTTACACAAAGCAAGAATAAAAAATTGATGATGCAAATTGAATATTAACATAGATAATTTACTCCAATGTTAGTGTGTTAATCATGGAGAAGAGTACCATAAGGATAAGGGATACTATTTTGACAGAGATGAATACACTGACAGCGGTTTTTTGAATGGATTATCCTAGTTAAGTACTAGGTAAATTAACCAGTTGCTGGCATCACTTTTTACCTATTATCAGCAGCCATGCAGATATCACATATAGTCTCTTTTTTTTTTGAGATGGAGATATCCCATATAGTCTCATTTACAAGAATTGCTATTGGTGAAAAACAATTGAGAACAGAGAACAAAGTATCACTAAGCATTTCTGACAATAGAAATTGAAAGGAAAGAAAATGTAAGAATACCCATTGCAAAAGGAGATACTTTGATGAAACATGACGAAGAATTAATGTGTCACTCCAACAAAATCACCTCTACCGAGATATATATATATATNATATATATGAAAATATACTAATTAAGAGAGTATGTATAGAGAGATACTATCTTTACATCCATTTCAATGTATCTTCTTATTGAAAGAAAAAACAGGGGTAAATGCTTTGTTGGTCCCTCTATTATATGCATTCTCTACTTTTGATTCCTCTAATCTTCGATTTTGCGCATACATGGGTTTGGACGTTAGCATTTTTATCAAATTGATGACAGCATCCATCAGAGCTAACATTATTTGTCAATATATATATATATATATTCCAATATTTAATGCCCCTTTCACATGATTTTATAAAAATACAGACCATCTGTCAACTGAAAAATCACTACAACAAATAGATTGAGTTGAAAGTTCCCGTTATCAGATTGAACAAAGAGTAACTTCAAAAATTTGAAGGTTCTTATGTAAATCAGTTAATAGAGGAACAAAATTGCAAAGGGATAAAAAAGGGTTTTTACCAGCAATCAAGACAAATAAAAAGGAGCAGTAGTTGTCCACAAGTTGAAGTGCATAAGTTACACCAAGAGAACACATTATTACTCAATTATTATTCCACCTTAATAGTGATCATTTAATACAACGGACAATTGATAACTTACCATGTGGAAACATGTAATTTCTATGCCTTCATTTGGCAAGCCATCTACGTCCGCACCATCATCTGAAAAAGTGCATCAACCTTTAGAAACAATTAAAGTCTGTTGGATATCATCCAGAACAAAGATTATGAACTACAAAAGATACATTATGGTTATAAACAAACAAGCTTCATTTTAACATACAATGAACTATGACCCATCATGACAGATACAGATAAGAATACAAAAGAATTGGTCAGGGGAAAGTCCACAATTCACTAATGACTTAAAAACCAATAATTCCCAAGGACAAGGGATTAGAGCACGTTAAAGTTGCATCAGCAACTAACAATGACATCTGTGTTAAGATGTGCTTCATCTTCAATCGGAATTTACAACTAACTAACGCACACAAGATGGAAATGAATTTTACGATTGATTTAGCAACAAAAAAAAGTATCTTTTTTGATAATGATTTGCTTGGAAAAAAAAAGTATCTAGCATGGATATAAAAACATTTTTACGATAATAATTAAGACAGAGAAAAGGTTGGAACAGCTTAAGCAATACCCTCCAATCCATTTTAATATTGTTTGGGTCATTTGACTAAGTTACCCTTCATATCTCTTCAAATTACTCTTTATCTCTCCTAATGCTTCTTAAATCATTTATTAAAGTAGGGGAAGATTTGAAAAATAATAATTAGCGCCTTCTCGGTTTCCTACAACGACACTCGTTTTGGACCAAACTTGAAAGGCTAAACAACATTTAAATTGGACTGGAGGTAGTAACAATATTGACGGCAGTAACATGCAGCTTCATGAAGACAAGAACCTTGCCTGTTCTAAATTCAAATATGTCATCCTCTGTGTAACAAAATCCTCCTCGTGCTGTGTAACAGAATCTGATACAAAATAGCTAGATGATATCAGAACACATAAAAAGAAATCAGATTTTGATATATGCAAGGAAGATAATTGAAATAAAAGAACAACCAGACTTGAAAATCAAAAAAAAATTTGTATAAGGCAGACATAAAAATCGAAGTTCTAGAGATTGTACCCACTGTACACCAGATGCATGTGTATCTTGGCTAGAGCATAGGCTGCAGTGGGCAGGATAGCTTCAACTTCTTCATCGCTTACCTACACAACAGTCATATAAATTGATAAAAATTAATAATCATATGATTATATAATATGAAATAACTAATTGTGCCCCTTATTCTCATTTTAAATTTATAGTCTGCTTTCTTACTTCTTTCACAGATAGGCATCAGTGGTTAACAGAAATAGCACTAAAGACATTCTTTAGTCAAACAAACAAAGAAAGGTATCCAGCTCATGTTACTGTTGGAACAATGAAAGAATCTGGAGAATTTTGATATGTGTGAAGATATGACTCTTGAGCTTAACTCAACCTCAAAAGTTAGCTCATCGGGACAGATTGTCCAGGATTATATAAGGAGACCATAACCCATTGGTTGGGACTTAACACTCCCCGACACACTCCAGACTCAACTGAAGCGTGGATTATGGGGGCCCAACATTGAGAAACACAACAACATAGATTGAGGGGTCTGGCTCTGATACCATGTTAAGGTATCGACATGGGACCTAAATCCATTTGAACACTGATCATCTGTTAAGAAAGAAATGAGATAGACAAACAAGATTCTATAGCATGTTTCCAGTTTCCATAAACACAACGGAAATACAAGTTTTAGTTCGGACATACAGCAGACCACCCCTCGACGTTTGTGCTCTTTAAGATCTGAACAGGCCTGCAGAGACAAATACATCTATTTAATGTACCACCAGAAAAAGGAAAAGATATCAAATGATAGCTACAAACCTCACTTACATATCAACAGGACATAGAAGTAGACATTCATCTCCTCGTGTACTTCTAAAAACCCTTCTGATGACACATTCCAGTGGGAAATTGTTGGTAGAATCAACCTGTTGCTGAGACCTTTAGATAACTAAATTGATGGAGATAAAAGAGAAAGAAAACTACAGAAGAAAATACATTAGCACATGAACTAATTGTGAAATGATTGAGGAAGTTGCTCATACAAGCCAAATTTGAGGAGATGATTTTGCATCTGTGAAAAGTCATCTTAGGTGGTTGCATACAGTGAAATCCCGTTAAGAGGTAATGGGCATTGTTATGTGTCCACAAAGACGCTTTCAACTTTTGGGAAATTAAAAACCAAGCACTGCTACATATGCAGTTTCTCCTCCCGCTTGTAAAAAGCTACTAATCCTGTAAGAAACTAAACCTGGACCTCAGAAGAGACGAGCTGTTTTAAATGTAACACCGTCCTCACCAGAGCATTCTGCTAAACCTTAGTTAGATTGAAAATGACCCACCCAACTCTCTTACTTTTCTTACTTCAAAGAAAAAGTAAAAGGAAGAAAGACAAAAAAGAAAGAACTGTCTTTTTGTTCCCTGTCATCAAGTATTTTTCCTCAATGAATTCTTGCATTCCTCATATTGACAGAGTGTCAAAGGTATGTACTGTAGCAATTATGTGTTGAGTTTTCTCCAGATTCAAGGTGTATTATATTCGTCCTTCAGTTTAATTGAAGACTCCAAGGCCATAATGACTTTACTTGATTGTTATACAGAAATTGCTCTTATCATGTTAGATCAATTAAAAATGTTCTCATATCCACTCTATGTGGTTAAATTTAAAAGGTATACGAAATTTCAATTTTCTGACTGGAATTGCTGCAACATGAAAGCGACGGCTATGGAAAGAATAAATTGATATAACAACGGTCAAAATCTCAAACTTAGGCTGACGGACAGGTTCCATAGTTGAGATTTATTCTTCCCTTTTTGTTCTCCGGTGGAGGAAAAAATGCACAGTTAGCATTTGACATTCCAATGGGCGTGAGAATGAAAAGTCAATATACCAAGTCACCATATGTAAAGTTTCTCTATGAGGAGAGTAACTTGAATGTTTCTTTTAGCTGTGAGTTCTTAAGTTCCTAATGTGCTGCTTTCTATGAGACTGCAACTAGAAATCACATTCCATTTAGACAAATCTACTTCAATATCACACTTTTAGTCTGCTCTAATGTGTTCCTTTTTTTCTCTAAATTACGTGCAATAAATTACTTCTTGAAAGGCCATAATGCTAATCCCAGGATCCTAAAACTTATTAGTAAAAGATGTGGGGACTAGAACTGGAAAAAATTCCCAAATTCTCCATGCTGACCTTTAAAGGGGAATTGCCCTTCTTGTAATCTAGTTAATAATTTGTCTTCTAAACACCATATTGAATTACTGAATGATATATTTATCTGTACGCGAAATGTTTTGCAGTTAAAAGCTGACTTTTGCAGAGGTTTATGTTTATCAGAAAGACCAAGTATCGCATCGCTTAACAACTACCAACTGATTGTTTCTGAATCTTTTCCCTCCCTCATTAATTAATAGTTTCATCAGATTGACAACTGTAGGAAATCATTCCCAAATGCGGCCAATTACTTGTCACTCAATTGGCCATGTCAAGGACTTGAGAACTTTAAGGTCTTGGTCCAGTTCTCTAAGGCAGAAAGGCAGTGTAAGTAATGCAAATAATCTTCAGAGCCATTCATCACTTCATTTGCAAGTTTTAAACTTCTTGCAATTTCATCCTATCACTTAAAAGTTTTAAAAGAAGAGACTGCACATACTACTAGCAGGTTGTTTTACCTTTTTCGCCACAGAACATAAATATATAGCATCGTTTCTACAGATTTTGTCCTTACAGATATTGTGTCACATACTTCAATCATTTCCAATTATATTTTAAGTTATATACACTTAACAATGTAAACAAATTTGTACACCAATCATTGCAATTTAACCTGCCCCAACAGGTTTTACTTCCTCTTTTCCTAGTTACAGACCCGTGTTCTTTTGTGTAATCATCTCGTATCCAGAACCTACTAGCTCGACTGCCCGACTAATCCTGCTTCATCCATATAGAGCCCATTAAAGGGCAGAGACTTCCTAGCAGGGATTTCTCCGTTCCTAGAGCTCAAACCCAAGACATCTCGTGAAGGGTGGAACAATCTCATCCATCCCACCACACCCACCTTGGTTATAGTTACTGACCCATGTTAGTGCACATACTATCCGAGCATAAAACTTAAACTTCATCTACCTTTTCCAGTTCAAAAGTGTAGCAGCTTAGCATACATATATATTATATACACAAAATGTATTAACAGTGAATGTAGAGAACTCACGATTGTAGCAATACGCTTACTGGAAGCCATGAGAACTCTACCCTGCTCATCCAAAACAAACCCAGCTGGGGGTTTAGGTAGCGGCAAAGGATGATAACGTTCAGAGGACTGTAACCCTTTTTCTTCAACTTCAACATCGGTTTCGTCAACATCACCTTCGAAATTAGAAACAGGCTTCTTTTTCTTCTTTGATTTCGGAGATGCACGTTTCTTCACTGGCCCAGTCTGTTGCTTCGCTGCGGAACAAGATAATGAAAATCTGAGTGCGTTTTTTCTGTAATTTTTGAAATAAGAAGATGGAATTGGAAACAGAGGCGTAATTTGGGAATTAAACGATGATGAATTTGGGTAAATTGCAGAGAGATTTGAAGGAGACGAAGAAGAAGAAGCTGAGAAGGAAGCCATTGTGCTCTTACAGAGATGATAACACTGGCTCAGATATTTTTGCTGGAGTTTTGGAGGTTTAAGAGAATTGAGAAAAAAATGTCAAAAATGGTCCCTTATTTTGAGTGTTAAGTTAAAATAGTCCCTTAAGTATACATTAAAGCATTTCGGTGAGTAAATGATTAAAACACACCTAAAAAAATTATCGTATGTTTGCAAAAAATATCTACTCCCTCTGGTTTAAAATAAATAGTGTTTTGACTTTTTGATTTTATTTCAAAATAAGTGATGTTTTACGTAATCAAGAAGACATTAACGATGTTCTTTCAATTTTATTCTTAATTAAGTGGAGAGAGTTTTACATAATCAAGAAAATATTAAAGAGTTACATCTTTTTAAAAATATTTATTTCGGGTAAGTGGGTAAAATTATATTTTTCTGTCTAGGAATGTGTTTAAGCTGAAAGCACCACTTATTTTAAAACGGAAGGAGTATCATTTAATAAGGTTATATTAGTCAAATTCTAATTTTTATTAATTTTTTCTTAATGGGTGTGCAAATCATATCCTAGCAACTAAGTAGGCGTTTGGACATGCGACTTTGTCTCGTGATTTAAAATCAATATTTGGACATGCGATTTCATTTCATGATTTCAAATTATGAGATGAAATCTCAAATTCTCAGAAAAAGTTTGATTTGGAATTCCACGTAATGAGATGAACTTTTTAAAATATGAAATTTGAACCACAAGTTTATATTTTGTAAGAAAAAATAAATAAAATTTTGTATATACCAACCATAATTATCAATCATTACTCTTACCAACTTTTGTCTATCACGTGGAAAGATTATATTAGAGAGTAGCACACTACAACTCATGTTTAATTTTACTTTTTATTGAATTAAAGTTGGATCAATAAATGTTGTATTTTGTTTTAGAATGGCATAGTGATATTGTATTATACTTTGTTACGAAATTCTACTTATTTGGTAAGATTGTATCCGAATTGAAAAAATATTGATAGTTTTCACAACTTGTGGTGTTTTCATGCTCATTAAAAGGATTCTAAATTGCATGTCCAAACAAAACTTCAAAAATCATGATTTCATCTCGCATAGCCAAACGGAACCTAAAAAGGAACAGTTGGAGTATAATCTTTTGAGTTTCATACCTGAATTATCGGTTGTCACTTTTTCTACCTGAATCGTTTAGGTGGAAAAAAAGAACAACTGATAGTTGAGGTGTGTTTTGACAAATATTTTGTGGTAATTTAGGTAAGAAAAATAAATACATAATAATTAAAATAGAAAACTCAAAAAATAAAAAATTAATACTTTAAGTGTATTTTTAACCTTTCACTCCGTTTAATCATTTAAATTTATTTTTCATTAAATACTTAACAAATTCAGATAGTTAGATTCGAAGGAACAGTGAAAAGAAAAAAAAATTAACCATAAAAATATTTAAAAATCCTATCAAATTCTAACTATACAACACAAAAATCACACTAAATACTAAAATAATATTTAAAAATAACAAAATTTACCCATCAAAAAATTATCCCTAACTTTATTTTATCCATACTTTTATTACGATAAAAAAAATTATATCTTTACTAAATACTCGCACCAAATTAACAAATCTATTTAATATATAGATATACATAAACTTCTTTATCGAGTTAAAATTTTATTAAATATTTTTTTCTCTTTAAATTAAAAAATTAATAATATTTTTCACTTACCATTTGTGGCGTGGTGAAACTTTCAACTTATCGGTTGATGGTGAACGTGTTCAACCGTTTGACAAAAAGAAAAGTCAATAGTAAGATGGACATCGTATTACACTAAAGACTCATTTAGTTGGGGAATAAGTTATCCGCATATTAATTATTTCAAAATCGTTATTCCTTCTTCAATATAACAAAAAATAATAAATTTATTTTATTTATTTAGTACTACCATCTTCCAATGATTTTTCTTCTTTTTTCTTTCTAAAAAATGAACCAATCTAAAAAAAAAAAAAAAGGTATTAAAATCCCCTTATCCAATACTTTGGGTTAAGTAAAGAGCCCTCATTTTCTAAGGCACTGAAATTGCTAAATAACCTTTTTTTTAAATCTTGTATTATATTAAACTTATTTTATTAATACATGATTAAATAATAAATACATATATTTTTGCCTAGTATAATTGAATTTTGTTACCAATTTATTCATATCTATGAAGTTCAATTCCTTATTTATGAACGATGTTTATATCATATCAATAAAGTACGAAATATGTGTCTCACAGTCTTTCATATACACACTTTATTATAACTTAATTTTGATAAAATGATGTATATTATTATTTTAATTTCGAGTAATAACATTAATTTATTTGATTTGATATTAATATCGAGCGTGAGTGAATATTTATTAAATGATGAGGTATTTTAATTTACATGTGAAATTCTTATTTGGTATTTAATAGTCGACACACTATTAACGGGAGAGGGGGAGTGGTCTCTCGTGATCATTTATAAATTTAAATAAAAAAAAATGACATTTTCAGTAGTAAAGAGTTAAAGATACTTTATAAAAGGAACATAAAAATAAAAATTATGAAATGATCACAAAATCAATTGACTTGTCAACTAATGAAAATAGACGGACACCATGCACACAAAAGATTGTCTCGGTATTATATTGAGAGTGTGCCCTAATGATAAATGAAGCGAAAGAAAAGCAAGGGTCGTTAGATTATTTGGTTAGGAGTAATGCGTATATTAGTAATGTAGATTTTAGTTATTCATATATTACTAATTTATGTACTAACTCATACATATTTTAGTTATTTGAGATTTGTAAATTGATCCATAGAACATAGTATTTAGTATCTTTGAATTTTATACATAATAACTAAAGTGCTACTACTAAATATAATACTAATTATTTAATTTAATAAAATACACGAATAGCAAGCGAAAGGTTTATTTTTTACAACAATATATGTGTTAGCGGAAAGTAATCGATATCAAGTAAAATAATCAGAGTATCCATTAATTAACTCGGAAAACACAATTCACAAGAAGAAATGTCATTAACATAATTTCAACACGAAATGCTCTACTCCACACATCCAAATATTTACGATTTTTTTTTTAATTATTCAAATTTGATTCTTTTCCTAATTAAAAAAAATGATGCAATATCTAACAAAATAAGAATTAAAAAAAAAGATTTATATTTTAATAAAGAGAAAAAAAAAATCTTTAGAAATGGATGCACGTCGTTAATTTCCCCACACCACCCACCCCACTCATACGTATGAAGTCGTCGTCCTTTTTTTTTTTTTTTTTAAAGTAATTAATTATTTATTCTTTTTTATTTATTTATTTAGATTTTTAGTATGTCTTTCAGTCTCAAATTATGTGTCTTTTTTTCATTTTACACGTTAACTCCTTCCGCATGAGATGGCTCACGTTGCAGTTTCAAGTCCATGTAAAGAAGGAGGGTTGCCGGAGTCGATCATAGAAAATAACGGTTTAGGGTAGAGTCGGATAGTCAGATATATATATTGAACGCTCTTTGTCTTTAGCTGTATTTTGAATCTTTTATTGAAAACGTGATTGTAGTTTATAAAAAGTAAGTAAGATTGCCTATATCTTACCTTTTTAGAATCTTACTTATAAGATCTGGCTGAGTTTATTATTATTATTATTTTATTTATATATTTTTTAATTTTTAAAAATTACGATGAATAATTTTGAGTAATATTTTTTTTAAAACTTTACATATATATAAAACATAAGAAAAAAGCAAAAGAAACAAAAACAAAAGACATATTTCAGACAAAATTCTAAAAGCTGTGCTCTTCTGTATACTGAGTGCTCAACAATACCACCAAAATTTTCAAAAGCAAAAGTAAGAGAGAGAGAGAGATAGAGAGAGAAAACCATAAAAAAGTCTCCGGCACCGGCAATGTCGTCGGTACCGATAATCCGGCGAGCACAGTACTGTTGAGTTGAGTGTTGTCTAATCAGTTAACAGCTGAAAAGAAAAGTACGTGAAAACTGTGATGAAACCTTGTACTGCTGTTGCTGTTGCTACTGTGACGAAGAAAACCAACCCAGAAGAAGATGGGGACGTGATAATCATCCCTCCGTTGTGTACATCGGCTAATCGGTCAAGATTACAAGCTGGGTCACGGCGCATTACGCCAACCAATGATGATATGGCTGAGCTGAGGCAGCTGCCGGGCGGAAGTCTATATACTGGGACATTCTTGGGAAAAGTGCCGCACGGTAATGGGAAGTATTTATGGTCTGATGGGTGTATGTATGAAGGTGAGTGGAGAAGAGGGAAGGCTAGTGGAAAAGGGAAGTTTTCGTGGCCTTCAGGAGCTACTTATGAAGGGGATTTTAAGGATGGGAGAATGGATGGCTATGGCACGTTTATTGGAGCTGATGGGGATACTTATCGTGGTTGGTGGGCAGCAGATCGGAAACATGGATTTGGGGAGAAGTTATATGCGAATGGGGACTTGTATGTTGGTTCATGGAAGTGGAATTTGCAAGAAAAGGGAAGGGAGAGGCATGTTTGAAATGGGAATGAGTATATTGGAGAGTGGAGAAAAGGGGTTATGGTTGGGAAAGGGGTTTTGATTTGGGCCAATGGGAAAAGATATGAAGAGTTGGGATAATGGGATGCCTAAAGGAAATGGGGTTTTCAGTTGGCCTGATGGTAGGACTTGTTATACTAGTGGTTCATGGGGGGATAGTAATTCATCCAAACAAAAAATTAGGTACTGGTGGTAATGGTGGTCAGGTTCTAAGGAGATCTTCTGTGACCATGAATGTGCGCGAAAGGAATGTTAATTTACCAAGGATTTGTATATGGGAATCTGATGGTGAAGCAGGGGGATACTTGTGATATTGTTGACAATAGGGAGGCTTCTTCTATGTTTGTTCCTAGGAATGATGGTGAGGACGAGGATGACGATGATGATGATGATGAAGAGAGTGAGAGTTCTGAAGGAGATGAAAGTGGGGATTTCGGAAGAGTCCTTTGCCACTCTGAAGTTGTGGAAATGAAGAAGCCTGGGCAGCCAACCAAGGGACATAGAATTATGATTTGGTGCTTAGTCTTCAGTTAGGCATTAGGTAAGGCGACCTTTTATTGTTCTATTCAGCATTAGGCCATGTTTTTGCATTTTAAGAACCTTATATAGTTGTTATGTATTCACATGTACAGGTACTCTACTCAGAAGCACGCCTCAGTACCCGAGAACTAGGAGTTTAGTTTCGATCTAATGAGAAGTTCTGGACAAGGTTCCACCTGAGGGTTCAAACTCACACCACCCCATCAGGTTGTGGACTTCAAATGGAAGGACTACTGTCCCGTGGTTTTCAAGTATGTTTAGTGGGAATTCAGAAACCAACCTTGCCATGTTTAGTGGAAGATAGAATTATTCTTATTGTTTAGCTAGTTATTAGTTTTCGGTATTAGCACTACTGGTATGTGGTTGAGCTAAGTGCAACATTATATTAATTGCACTTTCCTTTAAGTCAATATATTGTTAGGAATCTTAGAATTGTTGTTTGGAATGATCCAGCGGAATACATGCTAGCTATCTGTGGAAATGATGCACTTAGGGAACTGTCTTCCCCTGGGAAAAGTGGAAGCAACTTCTATCTAACTCAAGATGATCGATTTATCATCAAAACTTTGAAAAAGTCCGAAGTTAAGGTCAGTGACTGTGAACAGCTCTTTAGCAACACATTGATGCTGGAGAAAATAGGATTGTTTTTACTGATTTTCCATTTTCCTCAGGTGCTCATTAGAATGCTTCAAAGTTATTATCGGAAAAAGTGATTTTTCAGTATCGAAGCTCCTTGGTGACAAGTTTTTGGGTGTGCATTGTGTTAAAATGGTTGGATGTCAAAAGGTATGTTTGAAATCCCTTTAATGCTATAAAAGATCCGGATTTTTGAAGAAGATCATGTATCGTTCCTTATGCAGTTATTTCTCTCGGAGTTCTCACATTCTCTTATTCAATGTATAAACCAGACACGTTTTGTTGTTATGGGGAACCTGTTCTACTCTGAACGCGTGATCCTAGCGCTTTGATTTAAAGGGATCCTCTTATGGTCGTACAACCGATAAGCCAGGAGGAGAGGCTGATGAGACCACCACTTTTAAAGACCTCGATCTCAACTTTGTCTTTCAATTGAGACAATCTTGGTATAAAGAGCTTATAAGGTGATAATTACCTTTGTCCAATTTTCTTTGTTTTTGCCTTTATATTCATAGAATGACCTAACTTTATTCTTATGGTTCTCAGACAAGTGATATAGATTGTCAGTTTCTGGAAGCTGAGAATATCATGGATTACAGTCTTTTGATTGGTGTTCATATCTGCAGTGATAGCAACAACAGTGAGATGAATTTCTCACCTTCTGGTAACAATTCTGGAAATCTTTGTACAACCATATTGCCATTATTACATAACTTGTCTGCTTCATAATATACTTTTTGTGCAACTTGGTCGCATGACTCCTGAGAATAATCACTGATATATTGTTAGGCAAGCTGATGCTCGTTATTGCTTATGTGATGTAGAAAGTCCTGATGAGGACAGATCATGGAGAAAAGGTATGCCCTTTATGCTCTTCCTTTTTGGTTCCCCAAAGGTGTTATCTCAATCTTTCCCATTCAATAAAAGAAATTGAATAGTATGGAAATCTGAACACTGGGTAGGCATGCCATGTTTCGATACCAAAGTGCACTTTGTTTCCAAGAAGTGTTCCGCTGTAGTTTCTAAATATGAAATATGCTTACAGAGACCTACCTCATCAATGTGAAATTTTATTTAATTTGCTTCCGTTCTCACCATGTGATATGCCGGATATGTTCAAGCAGTCCTTTTTGGGGCATTGTAGTAGTCATTCATCTATTTCTCTTTTCTTGTGCATACAAACATACTTTTGGTCGTAGTACCAAAAACCAATGACTTAATTTTGGTTCTAAAAAGATATTTGCTCATCATAGTGCACCTATTTAAGATCCTTGAACAATTACTTATAAAAAGAGCACCTATTCAGGATCCTTGAACAAGTAAGGAACCGTAAAATCGGCCTTTGGTCCTTAAAATGCTGAACTATGGATGCTTGTAAAAATGTGTCATGTTTTTAGCTACTTGATGCTTGAACTGTTCAAGTAATTAGGTAACTTGGGATGTTGTTATAAATAATCTCCCCTTGTGATAAAAAGGTTATACAAATAGCCTCTACATATATAACATAAGGTCTTGGTTATGATAGCAAAGACTGCTAAGTTTGGAACCTTTACTGACACTTGTTGAATATAAGCTGCTGCTTGTGTGGCTTCTACCATAAACTTTCCACCTTTATTAGTGGAGTTGATAAATTGTCGTTTGATTTCAATGTCCGCGTGTAGTTAATCTTCTAGCCTTGATCAACACCTTGCAAATGATTTTATATGTCCTATGAATTCATTACTTTTCAATCTTGCAGTAGCAATACAAAGAAAACCTTTTTCAAAAAATTTAGGAATGTTAAGAACTTCAACCATGGCTCTTGTGATGTCTCAGGAATCCTCCTGTAAGTTCAGCTGCAAACGTGCCAGCAAGGGCGATGTGCATATCAAGGAGTGGAAGTGAGTCAACTTCTGGACAGGGTGGCTGTGAGGCTAATAATGCTATCCTTTGCTTGGGCATCATTGACATTCTTCAAGATTATGATATCAGCAAAAGACTAGAACATGCATACAAGTCATTACGGGTGGATCTACTTCGATATCCAGCTGTTGATCCAAGCTCTACTCTAAAAGATTCCGTGATTTTATAAGTAGAATCTTTAAAGTAGATGAAGGGTAGGAAAGGAGCATGGAAAGAGCATGTAGATAAGGTAATTGGTCATTGTGTTTCTGTCTAATGCTTTGGCTCAGCTTATGGAGACGGGCAAGTGAGAAACAAGAAGAGGCGGAATTAGTTGAATCAGTTAACATCCTTGTTTGCTGATTATATGATGACTGGTTTTTTGTGGAATCTTGGCCATTGGTGAAGTGTGAATGATGAATGGTCTGATGAAGTTGTTGATGCCCAGTTTTATTTTATCCCTTTTCCCCCCTTGCTATATATATGTCAAGGATGATCAATCTAGGCAAGCTATGTATATCATTTTTCCCCCCTTTTTTTCTTCTTTTCCCTTCCTTTTGGTCACTCTCTAGTTGAGTTGAGTGAACATGAAGATTTTGATCAAATGTACAGTAAAAGGAAATCTTTTTTGGTAGTTATTTGTAGTTACTGTGTTCTTGACGAAAATTAATGTTTAGTTCCTCGTTTTGATTGTGTTAGGAATGACTGTTAGATTAATGGAAGTTGAAGAAGTGTGTCCATGTTTCTGATTCTTTGAGAAATGCAATTCATCAGATTTTACAACTTTTTCTTTATATTTGTGTTGTGTTTATAGCTATTTATTTTACATATTTGCGATCGACGTTAACAGAGTTCCAACATTAACGGGGTGATTTCACGAGTCAATATACTTCGGAAAAAGAGGATCAAGTTTTACCCATCTACTTTTGACTATTTTAGAATCACCTTACGTTGGGAGGGTATGAATGATCCTAAAGTATAACGGAAGGTAAACTTAAGATAATCTTGACTACATTTATATAACAAGGATCCTATGGGTCTGTGTTCTTTCGGACTTTTTAAAAAATGTTGCGGCACCCATATTGGATGCTTCATTTTTGAAAAGCCCGAGCAACTTTACTAGTGATTCAGACTCATAATCATCTAAATATACCCCATGAAGACCAGCAACTTTTCTGTAACCAAAAGATCTTAAATTTTATATTATATGTACAAGAAATTGAAAAGATTACAAAATATTTATACTCTTTTGCACCGCCTCAAAGAAGAGGTGCAAACATCTGTATTACAACTAAAATTTTCAAATAGCACTATAGTAGTTGCAGTATAGCATAACATATTAGACTAAAAGGCAGATTTACTCTATGTTGTTAGGACTCTTCAAAATACCGTCAAAAGTGTGTTGGATCCTTCCAAAGCTATGCATTTTGGAGGACCAAACACGAATGTGACAACATTTTGGAGGTTCGAGCAACATAAGATTTACTAATGCTATCTTGGACCTGAGAGTTGCTGTGCAGACATATAAGAGAAGGAATTGTAAGAGCTACTAGTAGTACTGCTAAAGTTCCTGTTTTTTTGATGCAACTCAAACACATTAACCCCTTGATCAATCACCCGTGCTTCAGTGAATCTACGACCATAAAATCGCAGAAAATTGAGTGATTGAACCTGTGGTGTAGCCAAAGGCAACACACCTTCTAACATGCCAACAACATTGGCCATTGTTGGTCTCAGAGTTGGCTCTTCATGCAAACAACACAAAGCCACACATACTAGCTTCTCGACTTCCTCACTTTTGACAAGCCCCAGAACCCGCGGATCCACAAGCTCCAGGTACTTTTTCTGCTCATGCATTTCCAAAGCGAATAATGAAGTAGATTGATTGTTTGCTGAGCCAAGGAAATGATGAAGAAGCCTATTCCTCTTACTATTATCGCTTTGAAAGTAGTGTCATTCTGTGGTTGGAATGAGAGGTTCTTCTTCCACCGATACTATTTCTAGTAACAGCATTCCGTAGCTGTAGACATCTGATTTCTCCGTTATGGCTGAGCTAGTCAGCCACTGGGGAGCCAATGTCGGGTTCCTCTCATCGTGGTAAACCAACTAGACTGCTCAGAATTAAGAAGCTTGGAAAGCCCAAAATCTGATATTTTTACCTGCAGGTTGTCATGGAGGAGTATGTTCTCTGGCTTCACATCACAATGTATGATCTTCTGCTCACAACCACCATGCAGGTAAGCGAGCCCACGTGCTGTTCCAAGAAGCGATTTCAAATCCTGAATGCACGTAATCTAAGGCAGGTCCGTTTCCAAAAGTCTCAATGAGCCTCGATTCATATATTCATAAACCAGAAATCTTTCTCCCCTATGTGCACAAAATCCTTTCAAACTGACCAAATTAACATGGTGAACTCTCCCAATAATCGCGATCTCAGTGCAAAACTCCCTCTTCCCGTGCGCCCCAAGAGCAGCTCATCACCTTGACAGCAACTACTGCTCCATTAGAAAGAATTACCTTTATACTGTTCCAAATCCACCAGAACCAATTTGAGTTCTAAAATATTCCGTGGCTACCCTTATCTCCTCATAGTCAAATTTCACAGGCAACCCGAGTATGGAAATATTATCAAGCTCACCAGATGAAGAAGAATCCGCCCGGCCAAACTCTTTCCTCGAAATCTGCATCAGTCTTTTTCTTCTCATCCACCACACAATCCCAGCCATCATCACAATGATAAGGAGAACCCCAGAAGAAGGAAGTAAAACCAGAGCAACGACGGGGAGTCTAGAGCTCTTGTCACTTGAGTTATCATTTGGATCAAATGAGGACGGTCCAGAAATGACCTTAACATATCCCAATCTACCTCTTTCACTACCACCATCCGAGCCCCTCAAAATCGAACCAAGAAAATTTTCAATCATATAACATGACCCTGAGGACTGATCATGAAATATACTCAAGCAAGAACAATTCTTAGAACAAAGATCTCGACAAACAGACAAGTTAACACCAAATGCATCACAGGCTGTAAAATCATTAGCAAAATAGTCCATACCTTTCTCCAGCCTCAAGTATGAAATAGAACTTCCCAATTCAGTAACATTCACATTCAAAGATGCATTACAAGCAGCTGGCAGTACCAAATTTCTATCAATTGGAACACAACTATCATTTACCTCAGAACTAATACGAAATCCCGGTGGGCAAGAACATCTCCCTCCATCACAAACTCCAAGCTTCTTGCAAGTGAAAGCAACACGACAACTATCAGAAGGAGAATCAAATTCAGACTTTCCGCCACTAAATCGTTTGACACTGAAATGTCCATTCTCTTCCAATTTAGCAATCCTAAAATCAGGAGATTTCAGCTCATCCAAGACCAACTGGATCACTATCTTTGTTCCATTAGCCCCCAAAAGAAACAACCCGTCGCGTGGTCATCATATACTCAGCTGGAGTATTTGTATCTTTAAAAGCCTTACCTTCCATAGTTAACTTCCAGTAAGTCATTTCATTCCACTGTAACATTGCATCATTTTCTGTCACCACGAGTTCATACTCTCCTTCTGCAAGTTCATCTTCTTCCTCAGAACTAACCAACAATTTCCTAACTGGTAATTGTTGGCCTACAACAACTGTATCTGTCGGAAAATCAAAACTTTCCCACACACTATTATTGAAATCATCAACCAGTACCAAGTTCCCAGATTCAAGAAGCTGCATAGAACTAATAGAACTACTAGTACGCGATAAAAGTGGCCTCGTTGACCAAATGGGGTCACCTGAATCATCGAAAAAGAGAGGCCATCAACAGAAAGACAGCTCAGCCGAATCAGAGACAGGCAAATTGCGATTCGCTGACCAAGCCACCACATATGTTCCGAATGAATGATGACAAAGTAATAAGATCTTTCCTGGGACTCTGTGTTTTTAATTGCTGCTTTGAAAGTTCCATTTGGTGATGACAAGAAAGCTCCAGAATTATCAATGAACTTGAGAAATGTAGCAGTGAAATTTGGCTTTAATGGTTGAAAAGAAATAGGACCACAATTTACAAGAAAACATGATAACAAAAGGGTACCAATGAATAACAAGAAACAAGATCCCATGGCTCCAAAAAACAACAATTGCTTGAAATCAACAGTCTTTTTGCATGCCTAACCTAACAATTTCTTCTCTATTCCATCTCCTCCTCCTTATACAGCAGGTAAAGTGGCGTCTCCCACCTACTTTACCTACTTGAAAAAAGGAGAATTAACCAAATAATCAGACGACAAAAGCTGAATCTCAATTGTATTGAACCAACAAAGTGTTGAATCTCAATTTGGTTGCAGTAAGCAGTGGATCCAGCAACAAAAAGCTAGAATAATTTCAATTGATTAGTGGTAGCAAGGTGACTCTGACACTTACAATACTATTGGATTATAGCAGCAAGGCCATTTACAATTACCTCAAACAGTTTTGCAGAAAGCTAAGATACATATTTTATTATTTTTTTGTGGTTGATTTGTTCACCATTACCATGTCATTAATTGTTTCTAGTAACAGATAGTTGTTGAAGATGAGACTCTGCTTTGTTGGTCTTTTTTTTTTCTTAAATAATAATAATGATTTTTCTGTTTCCATTCCTAATTTATGTGTATGATTTTAAACGTATATAAATTTTATAATATTTTAAAATTATATTTAAAATAAATAAATTTTTAAATAAAAAATTAAAAAAACTCAAAATTCATAAAAAAAATCTTATTTATTAATTTTTGTAAACATAATTACTATTATATATTTTTAAAAATTAATTAAAATTTAAAAATTAAAAAATTTTGGGGTTTTTTTTTTTTTATGAATTTTGAGTTTTTTTAATTTTTTATTTTTTTAATTATAATCTTTATGATTTACTTTTTCTTTATTTATTAATTAATTAATTGAGCTATTAAATTTTATTTTTATTTTAATTTGTCAGGTTTGACCCCTGTACACAATATGCAAGTTGAGGCAGCGCCATTATCCTTTAGTACTAAATAATCCTTTTTTAAATCACGATTTAGAGCGATAAGTATATCTTTATTCTTGTAAAAATTTTAAAATTTTAAAATTTGAATGTTAATTTGAATTAGTTAGATCTTAAAACGCATATCGAATGAGAGAAACAAAGAAAATATTTTACATATATTATCACCATTTTTGATAGGATTTTATCGTAATTATTCGGTTTAAACGAGTTTTCATTATTTTTATCATCTTAAAGTTTGAAAACTTTTAGCAATCAAATATGAAAAATTTAAAAAATATTTTCTTCGTATCGAACACACACCGTAGTATAAATCTACATAATAAGTATCTAAATATACTTTACTTTTTTTTTTTTAAGTTCCATGTTCTATGAATCTATGTTTAGTATGGATCCAAAAAATGTGACATGCTACAATTCACAAAAAACAAAAACAAAAATCTTATTTCATGTACTTACTTTTTATTATTGCACCTTTTATTTATTTTACTAATACAAAAAATTAAAAAGAATTTAACATATGATCAATATGGGAACCAGAATTTATATAAGGTTGTTCAAATAGAATTTGATGTTGAAGGTTCATAATTTTGAAATTCTTTTTAAGAAATTATCTTGATTTTTTGTTATTATTTTTTTATTTTAATTTGATATTTTTTTGAGTCGAGGATTTATTAAAATAATCTCTCTACCCCGTAAGGTAAGGGGTACGATGCAGTAATCAGTATATCATAGATTCTAATTTTCTCCAGATTTCGTTTGTAGAATTACATTTGATATGTTGTTGTTATTATTAAATTGAATTGATAAAATAAAAGCATAAAATATGGTGTCAATTTTATATATATAAATATGGCCGTATTTTATAGAAGAGGTAAAGCGAATTATTATTCATTCAACATAAATTGAAAATAACTTAGATAAAAATAATACATATATATATATATATTAAACACAATTAATCAAGTTGTAATATTTATGACTTTAGCTAAAAACTAACCAAATCTAATTTCATATCTTGCAAACTTTTTCATTTTAGTGATTTTGAATTAGAAAAAGAAATCATATAAAATAAATCAAATAAGTAATATTTAGTTATCGTATTTTATTATTTTCTTGTCACTTTCATCGATGCGACGAAATATAACAAACTAAAGAAATCTTTTGAAATTGATTAAAATATATGTCGTTATTCTGACTTTGAAATTGATATAATTAATTAATCCATGTCTCCTTTCAAATTTAGAAAAAGTCAAGCGTTGTAGGTAAGCTTTACATGACCCGAAATATTTATTTTCAAAATCTATTAACCCAACTAAACAGAAATTGCCTTGCTCAAGAAGTTTACTAAAAGAAAAGTGCTTTTCATGATTAGGAATTTTAATTGATTAAGAATGTATGTCATTAATCCGGCTACGAAGTCAATAAGGTTCTATTAATCATGTTCCTTTTTGAATTTAGAAAAGTCAAGCGTCGTAGGTAAACTTTTATGATCTGAAATATTGATTTTTCAAAATCCATTAAGCCAATAACAAAAATTACCAACACTCAAAGTTTACTAAAAAGAGAAAGTGTGGTTTTTCATGACTTCAGTTTCTCCTTTTTTATAATTCAAATCAAAATTTTTAATGTACGCGTGAAAGAAATTTTATGTACATTACTTGTGACTTCGTATTATTTTAGTAGGGACAATCTCTTATAGAAGTTGTCTTGTCTTTTGGGTAATTTAAAAAAAAAGAAATAATTTGAAATAGTTGGAAGTTGCATCTTTAATGCACACAACTGTCAATGTTCAAATTATTTTTTATTTCCCTTTCACATTTTATTAAATTAATCAAATGACAAGACAAGTTAACCACAAAGGTTTTTTTGGTCAAATGTTGTGCTGTTTTCTTTTTTTCTTTTTTTTTATTTATTTTATTATTACTAGTATTATTATTTATAATTATTTAAATTAATTTTATGAGATATTTGTCGCTATTGGAATAACTGTTCTTTTAAGTTGAGACGGTCGAAAGAAATTACTTATTTTAGTTATTTGTTATTTTTTACTTTACACACCTCTTGAGAAATATTAATTAGAAGGGACTTTTGACTATTTTAACCTTATTTATTTTTAAGTTAAAATCTATCTCTATTAAATATTTGCTAATTTATGTGTTATCTTCATTAATGATGTCACACCAGCAGCAGGGGTATGAGGCGCACCGTGCCTGCCAGGACTGAAGCTATTAAGCTGCGAGCACTGCTTGTCCCGGGTACTGTTTAGCTCAACTTCAGATTCACAGAATCAACGGGCTATATAACGGGCGCCAAGCACGACCTCCCAGGCCAGGCTAGGTCATGGCCACCTATATAACATCGGCTAACAGAATCGCGCTCGTATAGGGAACACATGCGGGCCCGACAGGCCCCACATGGCCAAATGTTGTCTAGTTATCTCTAAATCGGTAAGAAAAATGCGAACAACTTCACGTAGCATGAGGTCGTCCTTCTGCTTGGATACGGCCCCACCATGACCAACATAAATAGCAATACTAAACGGCTAAACATACGCACGACCCCACGCGATCGGCACAACTAACCACGGGGAGATATATACACAATGCACGCAAGCCTCACAGGAATCTTGATAAGATGGTCGGGATAGGGCCACAGCCTACCCAGCCACTATATAACAAAATAAAATGATGTAAACCTACGAATATCAAGCTCGGATGACGAGGGTGTGACTGCGGCGCTAGGATCACGAGGCATCGGCTCCTGCGTCTATAGGCCACCTACGAGCAAGTAATGCGAGCGCCGAGCGGGTGTCGATGCCCGCGAGTCTCTTAGAGTATGCAAAGCAAAGCGGAGCATAGCGAATATAAGCAACATAGCAGTCGAACGGTAAGTATACGCATCTTGGACTTATGGAATGCGAAACAAGCTTATACGTCTTGAAGTAAGGTAGGAGCATACACATCGTCATGGCGACCTATTTTGTCTATCGGCTAAAAGATATCAAATATATACATATATATATAACAACGAGGACTGTCCACCGGCCCACAATGGCGGAAGGTGCCAACGACAAACAATCTATATACCCCTACCAGGTCAAAACCATCCAAAGTAAATCACTCAACTCATCTACTAACTACGAGCACCTCTCACAGGCCCCTGGGTCTCCGGCTCGGACTATGACCTCGATATAAGTAGCGTATGCGAGCCCCGAAGGACTCTGTACTCGGCTACGTACTCTGTACTCTGTACTCAATACTCTGTGCTCTGTAATGCTATGTTGATCAGCCTCATATGGGGAATGCTCCATCCCATCATACCGTCCCTGTGGACTGACATACCACTCCTTTCCCAGGTGGCGTATCCCCACCTCGCGGTGGGTCGGCCTTGGAGATTACCAACCCGGGGTGGCGAGGACGCTCAAGATTGCCTAAGTAACACAAACGGAGTCTCAATGAGAGCAATAATCACGTATATCAAGCATGTTTGATGAAAATACTATACGTATTACGATTTATTATTTTGAACTCTTTTCTTCTTTAAGCGGTTCTCATGCGAACTATCTTATCTATCTGAGATATCATCGGTATGCGATATTGCTTTACTAACTTTCATTACGAATATATATCGTAATATTATAAGCTTGTCTTTCCCAGGTCGTCTTTTTGGACTCAATCTCGACTTAGAATTCTTTATTCCATAGTTCACGCTATTTGCTATCTTGGATTCAACTTGCCAAGGAATTAGCTTTACATACCTTAAGCCCGGATTTCTAGCGACGTAGCTCGGTCGGTACTTAAGCTATTTCTCTAGCTTGCATTAATATATATATATCAATTAGAACTAAATAAGCTAATATTAGGAAGAAAATATCACTTTTAATATATATATGGCCCAAACTTTGACTTATGTGAAAAACGGTCAAAAAACTCGCTATTCTTGAAAGTCCTATTTCTTGAAAGTCCAGAAGGGAGAAATACTCACTTTAGGGATAGGAGTATATTGACACTAATTTGGAGCAATTCTACTTACCTTAGCTCGGTAGCACGACAATTCGCCGACCGAATTTCACGAAACTAACTCCGTAGGAATGCTCCTTGCTGCTTAATATCTCGGTATCTGAAGTTAATTTGAGTTTGGACTGCGTTTAATAGCGTAAACGGAAGGAATCTCATCAACTCACTTCGTGCCCCCTGTTTTTTGGTTTGCTCTCTGAAAATTATATGAAATTTAACATTAAAATCGAAGTGGGAGGCCCTTTTATTCTTGGGACCTTTAAGTTGAATTCACGGAATGCGATTTATAAGTCAAATTCATGAATGCGATTTATAAGTCGCATTCCTGGAGTGCGATTTATAAGTCGCATTCCTGGAATGCGATTTATAAGTCGCATTTGCCTTGCAACGCGCCGACTTGGCGCTTGTCCGATCTTTTCCCGGTTTTTTTTTAGCATGTATGACATTCTAAAACTCTTAACCAACATGTGAATAGGCCATCTACATGTCAAGAATTTACGGGGTGTAACAAATGAGTATGCAATTATCAAAGGCACGTTGCATATATCAATAAAAATAAGTAGAAAATCTAAATAGACGCCCTAGAAATAGAATTAACAACTTCAAGAAGTAATTGCATATCATAATTTCAAGAATTTTCTAGTCTTCAATATATATAATTTTGTCTTGAACTTCTATACCAACAAAAAATTTGGGACACCTATTTTTAGAAAAAACGACAAATGATTTAAGACACAGAGAGAAGTGTTTTTGTCTCTACCGGAGATTTGGACTTGAGATCTCATGATTCTCAATCTTATTAATCACCGTGCCACACCTTGGACGCTCAAATATTGTGCAGTAATTCCTAGTTTGATTTGCACGTTTCCCTCCGTCTCAAAGTACTTATCCTGTTTTTTATTTACAGGTAAAAAATATTAATTAGAAAGGGTATGATTATTTTAACCATATTTATATTTTAAGATATAATCTATTTCTACTGTATATTTACTCTATCGATGTGACATAATTAAGGTATTTGAAGTTTTCAAAAGCAATTACTACTAAAGATAAAATCAAGTCTACCTTTACGGAGACAATTTTTGTTGGACCTTCTTACGGGGACAAAATATTAAAAAAAATCCATTTTAAGACTATTTTTGAATTTACGGGGAAATATAAAGACTAATTCATTTTAAGGCTATTTCTGAACTTGACCCGAATATTTGTTCAACACAAGAGCTCCTTGAGATAGAGGCTCATGCTCTACTCTATTTTCAGGCCCATTTACATTACTGAGATATAGGCCCATTTCCTTGAGAAGCCCAAGTTGTGCAAATATAATTCTTGAAATATTATTTCCGGATAATGTTAGACTTGAGTTCCAATTAATTGACTATCGAGTGCACCCCCGTAAATAGACGATTATGGATAGTTTAAATATGTTTAAAGTCAATTACAAATCGAAGGCATATCGATTTTGCCACTAACAAACTTTTGACTATAAAAAGCCCGATACACATAGCTTATTAGTTTTTTTAATTTTTTTTTATTTACTGTGAGAAGCCTTCTATTATTAAGAAAGTTTATCGCCCCGCCTTTTACGGTCACAACTGTTGTCATAAAAAAAAAATTAAAGTGCAAGGATTTTTTTAATAAAATCACTTACTAAACAATTATCAAGATTAGAGGTGCTTATTGAAATGAATTGGCTTTATACATAATTTTCTTTTGATTTTGCAAATTAATTAGCTAAGTTCATTTAACTTCTAATTAAGCTATATATATATATATATATATATATATATATATAAAATTTTTTTAATTTTTTTAATTTTTTGTTTTTTTATAAATTTAATGAATCCAAAGTTTTATAAATTTAATGAATTATTAATCGTTTAATTATTTAACACTCACGTTTTATATGAAATTTGGACCGTTACTTCATATTTAAAGATAATATAATTTGAATATAATTATTTTCTAAAAGACGATAAGGACACGTTTTTGATAATAACGAAGGAGAGTTTTGAGGCAACAGTAAAGTAGTCTCCGATCACGAGTTTGAGTCATGAAAGCATTCACCGGGTATATCACACTTTTTGGAGTGCGGATCTTCTCTGAACCACATTCACAATAGGAACCAAATAAGCCTCGCTCACGGATCCTAATTAATTTAAAATTAGATATTGTTAAGTCAAAATTACTAAAATTAGAATTTAGATAATAATGAAAGGAGAGCTTCGAAGCAACACTAGAATTGCCTTTGCTCATGCCGCGAAAGCATTCACTGTCTACCTTACGCTTTTTGAAGTGGGGCTCTTTTCCGTACCCACATTCACAATAGGACCCAAATAAGCCTCACTCGCGGATTTTAATTAATTTAAAATTAAATATTCTTAGTGAAATCAAAATTACTAAGATTAGAATTTTAATAATAATAAAGCGAGGCTTGAATCAACATTAAAGCTATCTTCGGTTACGATTTCGAGCCATGAAAGCATTCACTATCTATGTAGCATTTCTTCGAGTGCGGCCTTTCTCATGCCACATTCATGATATGATCCCAAAAAGCCTCACTAACAAATATTTGAGCAATTATTTCATTCTAAGGGATCGTTTAGTTGAAAAATAAGTTATCCTATCCTCGATGATAAATAAGCAATAAATAGTTCTAGAATTAATTTTTGAATTGGTTTATTCCGCATTTGACTGTGATAAAATTTTGGAATAACTTATTCTGAAATTAGGTATTTCGGTATTAATTTTCCCACATTGAGAGGGTGACATAAAAATAACACCATAATTTCAATAAGTAACTAATCTCGAAATAAGTGATCTCGAGATTCATCCAAAAGTTAATCCCAAAATTATTTACTTATCATTTTTTATCGAGAATGATATAACAATCTCGAATAACTAAATTCAGAATTAATTATTTTAAAAATAACTTGTTTTTCTATTAATTTTGATACTAATAATAATTTATGGTCCAAATTGGAGAAAAAGCTTTTCCTTGCCTATCGTTTCATCTAGTGGCTGAAAAGCAGAGACGAAAGAAGATATAGCAAAATAGCACCAAATTCGTAACAGTGCGCCATTCGAAAATGGCCACTACGAATTTTTGCCGCCCCAAATTCATTCATCAATACCAAAATGCTAAAATTCAGCAGCAGCAGCAGAACCACCGGAATTGCTTCCATTTTGACACAAATTTCTACTTCAGCAACCACTTGAAAAGCAAAGGCAGCGGTGGAGCTCAGTCCGTACGACGGCGGCAGCGGCAGCGGCAGCGTCAGCGGTGTGGTAGCTTGCGTGTGCATTGCCAAACAGCTGCAACTGATATCGAGGTCACCGCCCGTGCCGGCAAAGACCGTCTCTTGAAGGTCTATTTAGCACTTTTTTGTTTTTGAGTTTTAAGTTCTATGCACTGAAGTTCAGCTCATTTATTAGGTAATTGTAAGTCAATTTCTCGATAAACCTTAGTTGATTACAACGACAACAACAACAACAACAACATACTTTAAATCGAGTTTGGGGAGTGTAGAGAAGCTGTTTCCGAGAGTCACTGGGCTAGAGTAAGACATATTAAAGGAGATTTAAAATGAGAAAACAGAAGATAAAGGTTAACTGATTATCTGATAAAAATAGTAACTAACCTTTCATTGATAGTGCAAAAACTTTAAATATTTACAAAATTTGCTCACTTAGTAGAAAATTATAGGTAAATTTCTTGATAAATATTAATAGATTATCTGATAAAAATAGCAACCAACTTATCTGATAAAATAGCAACCAATCCCATATCACAGGTTAAAATTCATTAATTGTGTAAAAAAGACAGGTATAAAAAAAGTATTTACACAATCAGCTCACTTATTGGGTAACTCTAAGCAAGTAAAGATAAGTCTCTTGATAAATTATTAATTGATTATTTGGTAAAACTTGTAACTAGCTTGTCATCACAAGTTAAAATTCATTGATAGTGTAAAAACTGCAGGTATAAAGAAATATTTACACAATCAGCCCATTTGTTAGGTAATTATAGGTAAATCTCTACAAGCATAAATTGATTATCTGATAAAAATGGTAACTAATTTGCTATCATAGGTTAAAATTCATTGATTGTATAAAAACTAGTCTATATAACTTAACTCCTTTGATTTGTCATTCTTTTATGATATTTCATTTGGTTAGACGAATTGACATTTGCTATTTTTCTATGTATATAGGTGCCAATATCGAATATAAGGAATTTCTGCATCATAGCACATATTGATCACGGGAAATCGACGTTGGCAGATAAGTTACTGCAAATGACGGGAACTGTAGAGAGCCGAGACATGAAGGAACAATTTCTGGATAATATGGATTTGGAAAGAGAAAGAGGCATCACTATCAAATTGCAGGTGCGTTGTAATTATTAATCCAGAACCCAACAAGCAAAAAGAAATATTCTACTTGGTGTCAATGTGAGTATTGAGTAAGATTTCTGGTATAGTTAATAGTTTGTTTGATTCTAACAGGATTTATGAAAGATAAGAGACAAGTATGCCTTCGGGATTTCTAATTTATGTTGTGTGATAATGTATATAGTACTATTACTAGAACCTAGAAACTGATGCTTGTTGACAGTAAAATGCAAACTGTAGTCTTTCATTGCTATTTACAGGATTTCAGTGCCATAGAAAAATTCTTTCCTTTGATGAGCATTTGTCTCATATATGGGATTCTAGGACAAGAGCAAGTTGTTATTATTAGAACCTTCCTCTTTTAAATATCGGTAAAATTATAAAGGAATAGATTGTTTGCTCTGCTTTTTAAGTTCTCTATAAGTGCAAGGACTGCTTGTTTTGATGAAGTTTCTGGCGTATTGCATGCAGGCAACCTTATATTCCCATTTCCCTCCACTAGTTATAGGTTTTATAGTAGGCTTGGTAGATAGCTACAACAGGTAGAAGGGAGGAAGGGAGGGGGGGCTTAGCCTTTTATGAGGAGCCGCAATAGGTAATTGTTGGAGGTTGGGGGTGGGGGACAATGCCTTTTAGCCACCTTCTATTCTTTGGCAACTTTATATCTGTAACTCTAAAAGGAGTAAAAGCAGTTCACTCAAGCAATATAAGTGTTAGCAGACCAACTTGGAAGAATTAGTTTTGATATATATATATATATATATATATTTAACTCTCTCTCTATTCTGTATTTTGGACTATCATTAGGGCTTGCTACTAAGCTGTTGACGCGTGAACTATCTTGGAGAAGATCCAAAAGATACTTCGCTATAGGAAAAAATGAGATATTCAACGTTGTACGAACTGTGAACTATTGTGACACTAAACATATGAATCATAAAATGGAATCTAGGAATGATTGATACAACACAGACTTGGGAACACTATAACAGTGAAAAAGAACCAGTTCGGATTTATTAGTGGTAGATCTTCATAAGCTATATTCTTTCCATGAAGATTGATGGAACTGGTGGAAATGATCTGATGGAAGTGATTGACATAGAGAAAGCATATGATAGGGCGTCAAGGAAAATCATGTGGTGGGAACTAGAGAAGAAAGAGATTCATATCAAATATATAAATGCCATAAATATTTTGCTATGAAGAAATATTCATAAGTGTGGGAATTCGACTAATCAGTGATCCTGGGCCTACGTAACACCAATATCCCTGAAATAGCGAATTGGTTGATCAGAAAGCTCAGGCAGGAGTAGGACATCCCATACAACTCAGGCAGGAGTAGGACATTCCATACAACTCAGGCAGGAGTAGGACATTCCATACAACTCAGGCAAGAGCAGGACATTCCATACAATTTTTTGTGATCCACTAGTTGGTGGTTCTCTCCTTAGAGTCAAGTGGCTTTAATCTCCTCTAAATTCCTAGTTTTTCATCAACAAGTAGGGTGAGATAAGAGAAAATCAGAAATACTCCTTATCTCATACTACTCTCTTGATACAAAATCTGATATTTTGAAAAAAAACACAATACATATAAAACAACCCTTGTTATAATAGTGAACGAATTGGGGCTTACTATGGTGTGATACTAGAAAAAACCCAAGAGTGAGAGTAAGGTTCTCTCCTCAATGCCTAACCATGAACTTAAACGAGGGATTTGCATTAAGTGCGTGCTTATTTTCTCTAGTTATGGATGAGCTAACCGACATAACCGACAATATACATGATAAGGTCCCATTGTATATGCTACTTGCGGCGATACTGTGTTAATTGAAGAAAGTAGCAATAGTGTCAACCAAAAGTTTGAATTATGAATGATTTTTTACGATAAGTAGAAGTAAAATAGAATATAATATATGCACTGCAATTTTAGCCAACATAAAGAGTGAACTTGAGGTGAAATTAGACAGGATTGCGATGCTTAAATGCATCCAATTTTAGATATTTAAGTTCAATGTTCCACAAAAACATTATGATAGATGAAGATGTAACACATATAACTAAAATAGGATGGTTGAAAGAGAGAGTGCTACGGGAGTGTTATGAGATTAGAGGATGCATAAAGGAAAATTTTATAAAGCAGTTACAAGACTAGTAGTGGTATATGGAGACCCAACATATCCACAATATGGGTATCGCAAAGATGCATGTTACAATAGATGTGCAATCATACAATATAAGACAAAATAAAAAGTGCTCAGATTAGACAGAAGGTGCAAGTAGCAGACAACAACAACAATATACCCAATGTAATCAAGTGGATAAATGAGAGAATATGTTTTGAGACGGTTTGTCATGTACTGCGTAGAACTCTAAATGCACCCGTCTAGGTGTGGAGCTTGGATGCTTGAATCTGTTAAAGACCTAAAATAACATGAAAGGAAGTTGTCTCTAAAGACCTACTATCTCTTGTAATCCGTGCAAACTTAGCGAAATAGATCATAATGGAAGCAAAAGATTTCACAGGTGATATTAATTAAAAGGCTCACATGTTGGTATGTTACATTAGGTCCAATATTTATTAGGAGTCTTTTAGTTTGTTTAGAGATTCCATATAGTAGAAATGTGGAGAACCTTTAGTATTAGAGAATCCCCAAACTATTAAATATTTGGAAGAAATGGATCTAAATTGAGGGGAGTGGATAGTAACGATTCATCTTGCCAACTCCAATTAGTAGACGTTGTTTTCTTTTGATCTTTCATACAATGGCTTCAAAAGGATCTCTTGTTGGATGGATGTGGGTCTACCGATGTGTTTCATTTAGGTAGATTGAAGGAGGAGGTCTGCATTATTCACTTGCATGTGGCTGTTAGGTTTGCTTCTTGAGAATTGTTTCAATGAGAAATGTTGCAGCTGAGAGAGATAAGTGGATGCAACAAACAGAATGAGGAACAAACAAAATATTTGGGTCACATGGAGTAGTGTTGTGGAGAGGTATTTGAGATATGAGAAGATACTTATGGACCCATTGAATTTGAATTGGGAGATAGCACTAGTGTCTGTTTTTGGAGACAAGATAGTGGGGGAAGGCCTCTGTCACTCTGTGATGCATTTTCGGATGTTGTCAATATCATTCCCTGTAAGAAAAAAAAAGGAGGTTAGCATACATTGAGTACAGGAAGGGAAAATTGTATAGGACCTCAGGTTTAGGAGAAACTTGCAACACTGACAGATTGAATTTTAGAGTTTGCCTTGATTTTATATTGGCAAAAAATCTTAGATGGCTTTTGTTTCTGGATTTTTCTTTTAGAAAATACTAAAAGTTTTATTAAACCAAAAGTCATTGAAGAAAAGTTTTTCAATGATTGGAAAAAATGAAAAACTCTTCTTTAATGGTGTTTGGTTGAAAAAATATATTTTCTTGTGAAAAATTGAAAAGTTGTTTCGAAAAAGATTTCAACACTTACTGTAAACAAACCCCACCTAAATGGGAGGGATAGAGGGATGGTCTCTTCGTAGTAAGATCATGCTATCAAGGTTCTATGAGAAGGTAAGGAAGGGACTTCCCTATTATTCAGTGTGAATTCCAAGAGCCTTATGTTTCTTTGCACGGCTAGCCGCATGTGAGGCTGTCCCGCCGGCGGAGAAGGGAAAATAACATATACATTTCTACTCCACTGCCCTGTTGCATATGGTCTATGATTCCCAGTTTGGAAGATGTGCGGAGTTGAGGAGGTAAAGACTACCAGCATAAAGGAAGTGCTAAAAGGATGGAAGTTCTGAAGGGAAGCGAAGAAGTTCAGGTGTTATTGTTGATTGCTCAGAGATAAAGTATTTAAGGGGTTGAAATACTTTGTTCTTGATCAATAAAAGGTGGGNGGGGGTGGGGTGGGTTGAAATACTTTGTTCACTTACGAGTAACATTCACATCTTTTATAAATTATTGGAGCATCCATATGATCACAGTTAGCATGCAGTATCTTGCAATTCCTGTAAAATGTATTTTGGTCTACATTACTTTAATCTATTACTTATGCATGAGGAAGAAGGCAATGGTGTGCACAGCTCTTATTTGCAGTCTGCGTTTTGAAGAAGTTTTATATGTTTTTGAAACCTTTCTTTTTCTCAGTATTGATCATTCTGATGCAAACAGAGGAAATTCATGTAGCTTCTTGTTGCAGGCTGCTCGAATGCGTTTCATTTATGAAAATGAGCCATATTGCCTGAATCTGATTGATACTCCAGGTCATGTAGATTTCTCATATGAGGTATGTGGTAGAAGTGGTTTTAACATGAAGGTGTTGTGCTCACCCTCAATTTTACAGTATTCCTACCATCCTAATCTTATAAGGTAGAAACTACGTAAGCGTATGGTGGTTGTTTCATGGTTCATATTCCAGGATAAGTGGGCCACTGAGCAAGATGTTTGTCAAAACAACAAGGAATTTGTGTTGATCCTATAACAATATAACAGAATCTTTTTCTATATATATGTGAAATGATTGCATCATCATCTTAAATATAAGACTTAATGTACCAAAGCTGAACCTGGTCATAACTTAAACAATATCAAATCTTATCTAATTAGAATCTAACAACTTCGTTTGGTGGTGAATAGCTCATCAAGGATTTAAGTTGCTTTCACCATGAAATATGCCACTTATTGGTGGTTGTTATTGTTAATTTGGCCCATTCGAAATAATTCAACCAAAGAAAAAGAGATTGGAAAAGTTAAACCTACTATAATGTACAACTTTTACTGATTTTGAAGGAGATTGAAGGCCAACAATTTTGCTTTAGCATTTATCTAATTCTTCCTCTGATCTATTTTATGTGGCATACTTGCCCTTTTTATCTGTCCCGAAAAGAATGTCGTACTTCTTTTTTAGGAATAATTTACCTTAAAATTTTTTATTTACCCTTAATGAGATGATTTATAGTCATACAAATGTCTAGGACTTGTTTTAGACCGTAAGTTTCAAAAGTCTCTTTCTTTCTTAAACTCCATGCCTAGTCAAGAACTGGCACATAGATTGGGATGGAGGGAGTATAAGATACCATGTTAGGAACGTCCATGCATGGTTCATTAGTTCAATATATTTCTGATCTTTTCTTATAACTTCTTTTTGGAGTTGGGTTGTAGAGGGATAATCAAGTGAGATCGGTTCCAAATATATGTGGGTCCAACTGTAAAATACCCTACTCCTTAGCGATTGTTATAATTTGGCTTTGGAAATGTTGACATGACTTGCTGACCACTAAAATTGGTGTTGAAATGTAAAATAATGCATTTTCACTCAAAACTTGCTCTTTGTCTTCGAATGACTATCCGACTTTCATCTAACCTAGTAGAATCACCCAATATGCTATAAAATTAGCAGACTAAATTCACCAAAATGCACAATGCATTTGTAGTGTGCCAAAGGTGATTGATTTGTGGAATTATCTCCCATGAAGCACAAAACAGATCTCCATTTGATGCCATATTAATTCTTCACTACTATCAGGTCTCTCGGTCTCTTGCTGCCTGTGAAGGTGCCTTGCTTGTTGTTGATGCGTCCCAGGTTTAAAAACATTTACCTCCTGTGTACTTTTTAATCTATTCATACCATACATATGATGATTCTAAGTTGCAGTATTAATTAGTTGCTATAATCAAAGAATTATGAACTGCTGTATTTCATTTTATACAATAAATGGAGTTCTTTGCAGTGACCAATTTTGAAGTTGAGTTCTTATGTTATAGGGAGTAGAGGCACAAACTCTGGCTAATGTGTATTTAGCATTGGAAAACAATCTTGAGATCATCCCGGTAAGTTGGTGGAATGCTAATGTGTATCATTGGTATATCGTGACTTACATTCTAAGCACATAGCTATATCAGATGTTTCAATTGTGGCAAATGTCAGCTGATTTATGGTGTTACAGGATTTATTTGTTGTTAATGGTTTCAAGCCATTCATGATTAATGGTTTTCAACTGGCTTAGTTTGTGTTTTTAAAACTACTGAAAGTCAACGGGATTATTATATATTAAAATGTGTCTATATTCACTACTTGCTTAAATCAATTGAACTCGAGTAGAGAATCTTATGAACATTATTCTGTAGGACATACAGTATTTTAGAATATACTGTATTCAATTGTAGGAATTTAATTACTTACCTTATTGTACGTATACTAAGAATCTTATATAAGAAGCCTCTCTTGTATATCATCAACAACCAAATTTCTTAAGAGTTCTTTCTTTTTTCTTTGCTCTCCTTTTACATGTCGTCTGAGTTTCTACTTATTAGAGAGTAGAGACCTATGTAGCTTCCGGTTAAGGGTTCCCAAAGGGTGTCAGGGAATGCTACACTTTCCGTGCAACTGTTTCCCAAGAGGTTTATAATGTCCTTGGCCATTCTATCTATTGTCTTGAGGTTTTGGGTTGGATACACTGATTATTTCAAAGCTATGATACTCTAGTTTGTTGATTTTTAATGTGCTCTAGATCGTGCTAGGGATGCATGAGCATCTTTGCTCTCATCATTTCTTATTCGTCATGAAGCCCCAGTTCTTTTGTCTTTGTTATCTTCAAATCATGTTGATTCCTACTTATTTATTTACAAGAATGACGATTCTTCTCCTCAGGTTTTGAACAAGATTGATCTTCCAGGGGCTGAGCCAAGTCGTGTTTGTCAAGAGATAGAAGAGGTTGGATTGTTGATATAAATGCAGTTAGGATTTTTGTGTCTGTTACTATAGTTATAGGTACTATTTGTGGTACCATTATAATTGTCTGCACCACTAGATCAATATGACATGGCTATTATTCCTCTTACCCCTTTGGTTGTCATTCTCAATATTACTAATGCTGTTATGACTAGTATTACTTGGTGTATATATTTTTTGAAAATTTTCTCTTAGGTTAGATGGCCACTATAACACCTTTATTGATAATTCATGTTTTTCCATGCTCTGCTGTCAATGGTTTGCCGTATAGCTGTCAGGATATGATTGAAGGAAAAAGATACTTGACGCTTCTGTAACTTCACAATTAACCATAGAATCAACTCATCTTGTTGTATAGATTGTTGGCCTGGATTGTAGCAATGCAATATATGCCTCAGCAAAGGTAATTTCTTTGATAACACTCATTTTCCATTCTTTCTGTTCAAAGAATACATAGCAGATTCTACTTTTGACCAAAGAGAAGAAAATGTGAAGTAGTGGTTGAAAACTAGCCCTACTACAATTTGTGGAATCTGATGTTTGTTTTCTCCTCATTAGGAAGGAATAGGTATTACTGAAATTCTAAATGCGATTGTTCAGAGGATTCCACCGCCACGTGATACTGCTGGAAGACCTCTGAGGGCTCTTATATTTGACAGGTCTATCTGATTGATAGCCATTTGAATATATTAGCGTTATCTTACTCCCGTTTTCAGATATTTGAAAGCTTATGCATGGAAATACTCATTAGATTTTGAATCTTGCAGTTGCAATATCCAATGTTAAATACTAGATATTAATCTCAATATTATTGATGTTATCTAATATTTAGTTTGGAAGATGTTACCCATATTTGCAAGGGAAATGCCAACCTTGTGAAAATATTTTAAAAGCTGCTAGCATGTTTTGATGAAAAACTTGGAAAAAAAATAGCACATCATAACTAACTGAATTTGTTTCCCGTTGCAGTTACTATGATCCATATCGGGGGGTTATTGTCTATTTTCGAGTCATTGATGGGACTATTAAGAAAGGTGATAGAGTGCTTTTTATGGCTAGTGGGAAGGTATGGTTTCTTAATTATATACTTTACCTTTTCTTTTGTACCAGGTGGTCATTTGGAAAATCATTGCCTAACATTCTGTGATATAGTTGCTGATTCTATGTGCTCCACTGTTGAGAATAATAGTCTGACTTATTGTTCGAAAAGAAAGATCTTATTTGCTACCCAAGGAGAATGTAAAGCAAGAACAGTTCGTGGGCAGTCAACAACTAAAGCCTATGTGTGTGAAAAAGTAATCTTTTAGAGTTCATAAGCTTTTTTCCCCCATACAATTAGGGGTTCAATGCTAGAACTCTTAATGTGTGTTAAAATAAATCTTTTACAAGAAATAGTAGGCTTTCATCCCATAGAATTAGTAGTTCATTCTAGAACCTTCAAATCTTCAATAACCCCTTGGATCTGACAAACTAATATCATTGACCTCCTGATGTCTTAAAAATCAGACTTATTCTGAGATACAGCCTTACTGATGGAAAGCTATTCCTCTGTTTATCTTCTTTACCAATCTACGAGAGATTACCTTCTCAATTTTCTGAACTTTTCTGTTTTCTCTTATTTGGTGGATGGATAGATCACAATACCTGTTGGCTTATTCTCAACTACAACAAATGCAGGATTATTATGCTGATGAATTAGGAGTTTTATCTCCCAACCAGTTGCAAGTTGATCAGTTATACGCTGGAGAGGTAAAATATCTTCTCTGACTAATATAATTCTATTACCTCTCTTCTTGTCTATTAGGAAAAAAATCAACCTTCTTCTCTGAAGCATAACAAGCAATTATGTACCACTTCTACATTTAGATTTACCTGTGTGCTACAACCTTGAAAAACGAGATAGGTGGATTTGATTCTACAGTTAATTGTTGAGAAAACATGCTCAACCGTGACAAAAACACTATGTAATTTCTTCCCATCTATCTAAGCCTTTGATGGTTGGAGTTACTCTGTACTTTTTACTGGTGGGAGGTCAAGTGCTCGGCGGAATAATCAAGGTGCTCACAAGCTGGCCCAAACATCACCATTAAAAAATTTATTGAGAAATCATCACGTCAAAGTATTGCAAATCATTAAAAAATGAAAAACAAACTAATAATTGATTTGACCAACAATAACAAATCATGATGGGGTACCTGCAAATCTTCATTTTAAATAGGTCTTTTTTCTTTAAATAATGGGATTGTAAGATTTCAGTTTATCATTTCAGGTGGGCTTTCTTTCAGCTTCCATAAGATCCGTAGCTGATGCTAGAGTGGGTGACACTATAACACACTTCAATAGAAAAGCAGAACAATCATTACCGGGATACAAGGAGGCTACTCCAATGGTTTTTTGTGGCTTGTTCCCTGTTGATGCTGACCAGTATATTTCTATTTATCAAC
>JACEIK010000041.1:635213-649989 GCA_018107945.1 Datura stramonium | reverse complement strand
TTTTTTTTTTTGACTTGCAATATAATTACTGAGAGTTTTCTGTTGAGTTGCTGAACTTTCTCATTGCAATGCTTTTGAAAACTTGTTGAGCATTATTTTTGTAGTCAGTGTTCATAATCTTGTACATCGTGTGTCCTCTGTTCTACTCTGGCTTTTACAATATACTCCCTATGTTTCAATTTATGTTGGAAATGTTAGTTTTGTTCAGATTTATGCATTCAACCCCATTATGATCCTTTGCCCAATATTACTTATTGAATTTTGCAGATTTATGCATATTTTGGTGCACTAACCATTTTATCTTCCTTTTTTACTTATGACAATATGATAGAAATAATGAGAGATGTGACAGTTGTTATGGATATTTTTCATAAGCTTGGAAGTTGCAAATTTATGTAAGATTTTTCTTTCATAATTCCAAATTTGCAGTTTGAGCCGGAGACTTCAAGTGCTATGGGTTTTGGATTTCGATGTGGGTTTTTGGGTCTTCTTCACATGGAAATTGTTCAGGTCAGAATAATGTTTGTGTTAACTTCACTGCTAGTAACTTGGTTATGTTTTACCTTGATGGCTGTGCTTGTCATGTGCTCTGATAATCTTTTGTTTCAACAGGAAAGGCTCGAGCGCGAGTACAGTTTGTCTCTAATAACTACAGCCCCAAGTGTCGTTTACCGAGTCAATTGCATAGATGGTGAAACTGTAACATCTCTTGCCCTGTACTAAAAACTTTTTTTCCTAGTTGTGCCTCTTTGTTCCACTGAATTTGTCAGAGGTTAGCTCTAAATGTGACTTTTTTTAGGGTATTATAAATGGGATACTGTATTTCTGGTATGGGGAGAATTGACCGGGCATTCTTTTAAATTATATGGGTTTAGGCAACCTTGTGGAATATCTGCTTGCATTCTGAAACCATAGACTTCTGTATTCTCTGTATGCCATATTGCATAATAGGAAATATGACAGCTTTTACCAGTAGGGCAGTTACAAGAATCTCTTCCTTATATTAACCGCTAGTGAAAGGACGATCAGATTTTTGATGTTGTCATTTGGATACTGATAAATGGGTTAATTACTAGAAAAAATGTCTGCTTTTTTAAGAGTCCCATTACTCCCTTATGTCTAGTTGCATCCTTTTGCAAATTTATCATGGTTGTCAGGTTAATAAACTAGTTTTGTTTTTTGTTTTCAGAAAAGGTTAATGAGCTAATAATTATACTTTCCATCTACTAAGAACAGGTCGCTGGGAAGTGTTTAACCCTGGGGTTGATTGTGTTCAAGCCATTAAGATCCATCATAGTTTACTGCAGTTGCAAGTATAGTTATCTATTTCTAGTTTAATGTGTCATTCTGCAGACCTCCCCATAGGTTAACTGTTAAATGCTATTTTTGTCTTTCTTCAGATGTTCTTTATCTTAAACCGAACATTTTTGCTGCGTAACATTGACTATGTTGTTTCTTTGTTCTTTTTGTATAAAATATCAATTTGCACCTCACTCCTTATGTAAAGTAAAGAAGAAAAATACAAATTTAACAAGTAGATATGTATCGGGATAACAGTTTCATCCTTAAAAGCATCAGGATCAACTGATTTCTTTACGTGAAAATTCCAATATGCTCCTTTCTTGCAAAGTTTCATTCAAACTAAAAGAGTGATTTCATAGACATTGTTTGGGACATACGGGGATAAGGGACTTTTAAGTTATCACTGTTAGACACAGCGTCTGATCTACCTAGTAAGGGTGCCATGCCACCCGCACACTTCGGTTAAAATTTGTAGTATGTGTATATATATCTGTGGAAAAACTGGATATATATAGGAAGTGGCCCTGGAATACACAAATGGTACATTGGTGCCGTGGTTTAACCTAGCCATTGAGGAGCTATTTTTTCCCCTTGCATCTTCTTTAATTTTATTATTTCCCTACTTTTTAATATTTCGGTTGAGTCCTAGCACCTCACCTCTTTTTCCTACCTTCTATTTGCTAAATCTCTCCCTTCTTCTTTTTAAATTTATTTATATTAGCGCTCAATTTGTTTTTAATTATACCTTCATGAGCAACTTCTTCAATAAGTAAATTGAATTGATTTTAGTTAATATACAATTTCTTTCTTTTTAATGACGCACTATAAATTTACATATTGAAGTGTAATCCAGTATATTCTATTGACTTTTGAAAAAATAAAATGACTTGATATAATAGACGTTTTGAGTTGTATTTATTGAAGATTTGAACCTTCCTACTTTGGAAATAATTGTTCGACAATTAATATGAAAAAAAAGGTTAATCAAAGAACAATAACGGTAAATTAATATTGTCAAACAATGTACTCTCTCTGGTCCATTTTAATTGTCAATTTTTTTTTGCATGCCCCTTAAGAAAATATTAATTAAAAGGATTAGTTGACTTAATTATCCTTATTAACTCTTTTTCACCATATTGATCTCTCTCCACATTTATTAAGGGTAAAAGTGAAAAGTACTTGAGGTGTGTTCGGTAGGGAGGAAAACATTTTCTGGAATTTTCTGATTTTCTCATGTTCGGTTAGTCAAAATTTTTGAAAAATATTTTCTCTAGGAAAATAAGTTGTTAAAAAATGAGGAAAATGACTTCCTTAATGCAAGTAGGAATACATTTTGAATACAAGAAAATAAGTAAGAAACTCACTTATTTTCCAGAAAACATTTTCCTTCATACCGGACACATCCTTAATTATATCTTGGTCTTCTAAAATGATAATTATTTTGAACCATATACTTTTAGTAAAAATGACAAGTAAAATGGACCGGAAGGAATAGTAATTAAGCTACTCTCTAAGCAAGTTTCTAATTGGAGATGCTCTTTCATGAACTTTCTTTTTTTTGTAATTTTATCCTAACATCTTCAAATCCCGGATCTATCTCTGGACAAGACTTAATTTGAAAATATACAAGAGGAACTTATGATACACAAAAAAGAAAGGTCATTCTAATTGACAAAACTTTATCTTTTATAACCTAGAGTGTTGCTTTTCATCTTAAGTTTTTCATCCTTTCAAGTAGTCTATGTTCATTTTCCAATATTGATACTTTGTAGCTGAGCCTGTCTTTTGATATTATGTTTTTATATGCATGCATCTGATCTGATCCAGGTTGAGTGTTCAAATCCATCTTTGCTTCCTGAACCTGGGAAAAGACGGTCAATTGAGGAGCCGTTTGTTAAGGTTGCTCTCTGAATTCCCGACTCTTGTCAAATTTGTCTTTCATATGCGATCTCACTTCTAACTATTTGGTATATGCTTGTGATTTTTCTCCACACAGATTGAGCTGCTCACACCAAAAGATTATATTGGTTCTCTTATGGAACTTGCTCAAGATCGACGAGGAATATTCAAAGAGATGAAATATATTACGGAGAATAGAGCATCAATCATATATGAATTGCCGCTTGCTGAGGTACTATTTTGTAACTAGTTAACCAGTGCCCTGATGCAGCGCTGTTGTGGATTGTAAAAGGGGGTAGGGTACAAAACATACATTTCCGGAGAATGTAAAGTTTGGGTGGCTGTCGTTTTGCTCACTAGTTTTTTTGGTACTTCACAATTTATGCTGTGTATTCATTTTTTAAGGATTCCATGTTGAGTTTTGTTTTCTTTTGTATCAATGTTGAGCTGGGTCTTTCTAAGTCTGGTCATGATGTGTCAATTTTCTTCATCAGATGGTTGGAGATTTCTTTGATCAGCTAAAGTCAAGAAGCAAAGGTTATGCAAGCATGGAATACTCCTTCATCGGGTAAGTCAACATAATATGCAGTGTCAAGTCTATCTCTATGATTTGATCTCCTAATAATCTGCAACTCTTATGATTTTATATATCAACTACATATCTTGTTTCCTCTTTAAGTTCTTAGTAAACAGAGTGAAATCATGTTTCTAGCACGATTGAATTAATCCGGGTGCACCCAAAGGTGTGGCCTAGTTGTCCATGAAGTGGGTAAGAACCATGAGGTCTCAGGTTCAAACCTCAGCCAAGACAAAAAATACTAGGTGATTTCTTCCCATCTGTCCTAGTCTTGGTAAACAGAGTTACCTGGTACCTGTTGCTGGTGGGAGGTAATAGGTATCCGGTGGAATTAGTCGAGGTGCCCGCAGCTAGCCCGGAAACCATGATTATAAACAGAAAAACGATTGAATTAATTCGGGTAATGAACATTCAGTTGATTTGTTAATTTTTTTTCCAAAGGGAGACAAATTTGTTTTCACGTTTTCAGTTGTACCTATCCACTTCCTCTTATATCTGAGGAATAGGAGAAGTTCTACATGCTAAAGGAGAACATTATGAAATCCCTTTCCACATAAAATCAGCCTATGGGAACTTATTTTGCTTTTCCGTAAAAAAAAAATTGTTAAACCAAATGATCTTGCTGCAGAAAGAAGATTCCTATTGTTATTCCATGAAAAAATTGTTAAAAGTTAATTGGTAGTTAGATATTCTAGTTGAGAGTTTTCACTGGCCATGGCATTATAGGTCAGCAGCAACAGATGCAATCTAGTTATATTTGCTCTATTTTTTTTTTTTTTGTATCAGTATCACAACTTTGACTTCAACATTCTAAGCCTTACTGTTATACAGTGGGTTGAAGACTTTTTGACATTGTGTGTCTTCACATTGAACTTACGAATTCTTTTACATGTGACCTTCATGGTATGTCTCTAGCTCACACTATTTCCGCTGCGTGTGTCAAAGGCACACATTTAGCTTGATGTTCTGAATCAGGTGTACGGTTGGTATATCTGTTCATGAGTGCTCAATGTTAAATTAAACATTTAGCTTGATCCAATGCTAAACTAATGGAATATCTGGATGCATAATAAGATCTTTGCGTCGATCCTCAAAGATTATTGCTGCTTTAGTTCATGAATTGCGGATAACTTGCTTATGAGATATCCACACTATTGTGCCTGTCAGGTATACAGAAAGTGATCTGATAAAGCTTGATATTCTCATTAACGGTGATCGTGTTGAACCCTTGGCAACAATTGTACATAAAGACAAGGTAAGGAAGGACCTAATAACGTGTTTGTGCTTAAAATGGAAAGCAAATTCATGTAAAAAGAAAAGAACCTACTGCATACAGTTCTTGTGGTGCACTTTTGCTTGACAGTAGTGACAGTGTTGAGTTTTCTTTATGACAAGACTTTGGAGCTTTTTCTCATGGAAATGATGTAAAAACTAGATTCATCCAAAGTCAGCTACAGTTTGCTGCATTTAACTCGGAAGAACTTCACATGCATTCCTCATGATTATAGGTTAACAGAATATAACTTTTGTCTTCCACGTCAGCAGTCACTAGGTACCTGAAAATAGACTGGCAGGCAATTGTTTATTGTTTTTTCTGTTCTTAGTTATTGATGGAATCCAAGTCATTTCCTCCTATAATCTTTTTGACTGTTTATTAAGATCTTCAACCTTTGTGCAAAAACAAAAACGATTAGTCATCGAGTCTACAGTTTGCAGGTATCTTGACTTTCTACTTCATTTACGAATCTGAAATTATTCCATCTTATTTGAGAAAAAATATTGCCTCGGCACAGGTATGATGTAACATTTGCTTTTTTTTTTCCAGGCATATTCTGTGGGAAGGGCTTTAACGCAAAAGCTAAAAGAACTAATACCCAGACAAATGTTTAAAGTACCAATCCAGGTAGACATCTCTTTTTTTAGTTGGCAATCATTTTTCTTTGTGATAATGGAAATCTTTTAAGAGTTTTCATATTTCACATTGTTTTCTTCATTCCAGGAGTAAAAGATTTTCTCATTTATTCTTGGTGGTTTCTCTCAAATGAATGATATATATTGTTAGTATATCGTTGCTATGCTTTTTGTGCTTTGATTCTTCTTAAGGAAGAAGCCTTAGTTACTTGTTTAGGTTCCTACAACTATCGAATGTGAATTCAGTTAGTTCTTGATTTCATATTGCTCTTTCCTGGTTGTTTCATAAAGTATTTAAGTGAATTCTAAGAGTAGCGCGTCATTGTTTGGTATATATTTCACATCAATCTGATTTCATGGGTGTCTTCGTTCTTTTTAGTGAAGGGTTTTGCATAGGCTACAAACTCTATTTTCTTTTCGTTTTTTTTCTTTTCTATTTTGAGCTTTACGCTGAACCATCCTATGCCTGGTAAGAGTGCTTTTTCCTCTGTGGTGGAATATACCATACATTTGAAATAGTTTTCTATCTTTTGAGAAATTTAAATTTATGTTGATGCAATCTTTCATCTTGCGGTCCCACTAACAAGTCAATTTCTTCCTCTCCGCTCCCTGTTTCATTCCATCATTTAGAGAGCAGTCAAATTGTCTCTTAACGTGAGTGCTGCATTGTTTTTTCAGACATATATATTGATTTATGTGTTACAAAGGTATGTGCTTGTTTAAACGTGTACTTTCAGAAAGCATAAGATTAATTCCTGGAGACTTTTATATGAGCAGCAGACTTTTAAAAAAGAGACATCCCGTGCTATTAAACCAAAACATATTTTCCATGACCTAGACATATGCACGTAATAGAGCAAAGCTATCAGTAATTTTAACCAACATGCTACTATGTGTTTAAGTATCTGGGCAACATAGATGCAAGGTGAAGCAATGCTGTAGTGAATGCTATTCCCTGTCGTAGCATATTAGTTTTATTGAATGCTTAATTTTTCATGACAGGCGACCATTGGCTCAAAAGTTATTGCCAGCGAGGCTATATCTGCTATCAGGAAGGATGTTCTTGCCAAGTGCTATGGTAAGATTACAAGATGATTTTAACAGTATGATACATATCGAAGTCCTTTGTAAGAATTTTCATTCTACTGCTGCTGAGAATCTAGAATTTATGATGTTTATATTGACATGTGTGTGATCTCTTAATTTGTTTTACATTCCATCTTCGTTCCTGTAGGTGGTGACATCTCGAGAAAAAAGAAACTGCTCAAGAAACAGGTAAGTTGCACCGCTGTTCCCTGAAACAAAGGCCTTGTGGGATATCCTTGTTAAATTACAATTACTCGTAAAGTCATAATGGATGGTTAGACTGTATTCCTTAAAATATTTGCTTGTGCTTTCATGCTTAGCTGTGCAAAGAAAATCAAACTATTTACAACATGACGTTCTTCACATTTTGTGAGTTGCGCTATACGTATAGGTTTGTTATACTACCCAGAACTAGAAATCATGTGGCATCTTTTGGAGTTAGTCTTATACCCAAGGGGCAGCTTGGGCCAGAAGGCTCCTAATTGTCCTCCATACTGATACCCCATAAGTAGTCTCTGTGTTGGTGCACCATGTTGAGATCTGTCGGTATTTGGTAGAGATGACTTCCTTCCATAACGCATGTTCCTCATTCACAAACCTCCACGGCCATCTTTTGGAGTTGGTCTTACACATTCTCTCAATCTTTGTCCTCGTTTCCTTTATTTATCACATGGTATCACAGTTTTGATGAGAGATTACTAGCCTGGGTTCATAGAAGAGTAATATTATTGCCGTGCATTATTTAGTGATGCTGCATCAGTCCGATCTTCCCTCTATTGGCAGTCCCTTAGGGACATCCGAGCTTCCCTTTCTCCAAATGTTGTGCATCAACCAGCACCGCCATGATGTTTGATATATTCCCGCGAAGAAAAATCCGACAAGGCATGTTCCCATGCCCCCATCAGAGGTCTCACTTGTCAGCCGCCGCACATATTAGAACATTTGGGCACCACTCACCCCATGTGCTGACACTTGTGAGCATGTTTGACCAGAATTTTCCTACAACCTTCTTGGATCGATTGGAGTCGACTCTTCAAGGCTACCTATCTCAGTCTTGGACCTCTCCGATTACCTCGATAACCAAAGTACAGAGTTCTATTTAAGGTTTCACTGAGGTTTCCCAACAACGCGTGAGGCTCGTTTTAAGTATTGAGAGCCTATCCAACTGTTGTTCTTAGTTTTCCATGCGTTTGACGATTCCATTTTAAGTGATTTCTGCTTCAGACCATAGTATCTGGCAAGTCCCTTTCTTTTTTGGATATTCAGATCAATCCTTGGCATATTCCGGCATCTATAAAGTTGACTAGGTCCTACTTCTCTTTTTTCCTCCATTTCGTGTTTCTTTTCTTTAATCGGTTCTCCCTTCTGCCTTCTGGCGCTACATCATCTTTTAGCTTGTGTTTCTATTCTTATTTCTTTTCTTTAGCAAATCTTGAAAAAGTAGTATAGTCTGAATCCAGCACCTAGCCTGGTCATGTTTCCAATTGCTATTTGCTTCAGTTCTGATCTATTCCATTAGTTACTTAAGAATCTTTAATCTGGAGGAAAGTGTTGATTTTCGAGGTATAAGAGTACTTAACAACATGTTATATTGATCACTCTTCCCTTTATTTGTTACTCCCACCGTTTTAATTCAAGTACCTTACTTCCCTTTTTAGTCTGTTCAAAAATAGAAATCTCTTTCTATGTTTGGTAACTCTCTAATTCCTACATTCTACCTAGCATGTTTAAGATCACGAGATTCATAGGGCATTTTGGTGCACTACCACACATATTTAGTTTAAAACCACAACATTCAATGGTCTTCATTTTTTTCTGAAATTCCGTGTCTAGTGAAACTAAGAAACTCAAATTGAAGAAGGAGGAAGTAATATGAGACAGTAATCCAAGCTTACTGTTCAATATTTTGCTTGTGAAATTGTTGCGGGTAAAACTATGCTTATGTATTCGTATCACTTCTTATGATGGTTTTGTTTATTTTGTTGTATGTAAACTGAGGCCACGCGATTATGCATAATGATTTATTTTCCTGTATCTTTTCGTCAGGCTGAAGGAAAGAAAAGAATGAAAGCTATTGGTAAAGTTGACGTACCTCAGGAAGCATTCATGGCTGTGTTAAAACTTGAAAAAGAGGTCTTATAATTCATTTATCAGTAAAAGTTTTTGGCAGTGGGCAGAATGCAGTAAAGAAAGTGGGGACTATATTGATTCTGATACAAAATATCATGTGAATAGCTGTAGATTTGGGGAATCTTTTTAGTGTTTTTGCATTTTGTCAGACACAGGATTACAATCAATGAATAGCTTCAGATTGACATAATAGTGACTTTGTATATAAAGGAACAATTTCTTTTGTTAATTACAGTTGATTTTGGTTGGAAACGATCTCTCTACCTTCATAAAATAGGGGTAAGGTCTTCGGCACGTCATTCTCTTCAGACCTTACTTGTGTAATTGCACTAGGTATGTTGTTATTGTAATTACAGTCGATTTTGGTATATTAATTGAAGACACTCTTGATCATTCAAGTTTATTCCAAATTTCCAATCTGATGTTGGTTTCCCACTGGTGTCCCCCTGTTCGGTATCTGCTTTGGGGTCTGACTAATCTGGATTCACGCTGGAAAATTTCACTTAGCGCTCCCTATCTAAGACTTCTAACTAAAGATGGAAGGCGACTTACCACTCCACCACAATCTTCGGCAATTATTACCTATTACCCTGTTGTTTTAGTATCTAATACCAATGTAATTAGCAACAAGTGCTAAAACTACTAAAAACTAGTTGATTTGTCTGATAAAGAGGTGACTGATAAATACTTTTATTGTAAAAATACATTAGATCAAAGTCCCAACGTGGAATCTAAATAGTGTCATCTCTCATTTAATCATTATTCATTCACCTCAATAAGCTATAAACCCTAGGCGTTTTCTACTTAACTTATGTGGTTAACTTGACAATTAAATAGACGAACGAAAACACACGCCAATATTTTTTCGAAATATGAACCGAAAGCGTCTAATTAGAACAATTTATTAGGAGTTAATGTGTTTAATTGGAACATGACTTAGTTCGAGTATCTAAATAAAATATCGTAACAAGTTTAAGGAGTTGATCATGTATTAAGCCAACTTAAAATTGCATAAACAGGAAAGTATTCAACAAGATTGAAATGAATAGAAATATTTTAATCAATGTGTAGATGAAATTATAAAAATAGCACTAAATTATAAGATTTGAAGCATGATGTTAGATGTGAAGCTCTTCTACAATGCACAAATTGTAACATTTTAAAAGACTGAAGGGTTCACAAGGGGCAAAAACACATTGAACAGAAAAACAATAACACAACGTAAGGATATCTCTACATTTCTCGGCAAATAGAATAACGAATTGGGAAATCTTAGTACGTCAGTTAATTGACTACCTGAACTTTCACCTTGTTGGTGAGAGTTCGATTCTCCACCTTGTAATCTCCTTCCCCATTTCTGCTACCCCTACCCCCAATTTTTCATAAAAAATAATGAATCAAAACTTTAGAAAGAGTTTTGTCTCAACACTGGGTTGATTATCTACAGTTGGGCAGAGGCTACAGTTATTGCTAAGACTGCCTGCTCGTTCTTACAAGATGCACAGGTATAAACCTACAACAACCAAATATTAACACTTTATATAGACAACGTTTCGGGATTTACAGAGCACCTTACAAATGAAATCCGAAGCCATTTGAGGTTCAGAGCAGAAGCCAAAGAGCCCTGCAGACACGGCTAGGAGCTGCAAACAAGTGATCTCTTTTCAAATAATAGCTCCCGATCAGCAGAAGTTATTATCCCTGCAGAGGCAAACCAGGAAATTCGGGTTAAGACATTCAAGCAAGCTAACTATTATTGTTGACAAGATCATAGCATCTAGCTTGTACACATTCATGTTCTGAGAATGGAAAAAGGAACAGACAATTTTTCACTTTCTTATACTTTGGAGGATAAATTTGAGAGCAGGAGACGGATTCAGGATTTAAGCTTTATGGGTTTTAACCCTTAAGGTTCTTAATGTTGAACCCATTGTGTTTAAAAGTTATAAGTTCATATCTACACGGGATGATTTAAGGAACAAGAAAATATAGCAACTATGTCTTTGAAAAACTTGTCTGCTTAGCATGTTTCGAATATTCAAAAAGTGCAGAAACTATTTACATTCTCTAGCAGGTTCCCTGGAGTGGTGGAATGAGTATATACCTTAGCAGACCCAAGGCAGAGTTTAGGAACTGGCTCTCACAAGCTTCACTTGAAGAACCCAAAAGGTCCGACATTAATTAGGTAGCTGTGCAAAAGTCCCACTATTTGGGCTACAACCCCCGACCATCATCTTCTCATAAATGGCATATGCACCATCTGGATCACCAGACTTGCTGTACCCTCTAATAAGAGCATTATATGTAAAAACATCGGGTTCAAGACCAAGTCGCTGAAGTTCTTCATACATCCTTCCAGCCTCCTCCAACATTCCAGCAATCCCAAGATTGAGTATCAAGGTATTATAGGTATAAAGATTCGGGGTAACTCCTCTGGTTTGCATCTCATCAAGAAGATACAATGCTTCCTTCATTTTACCGGACTTCCCAAGACCGTTGATCATAAGGTTGTAAGAAATCAAATCAGGATCAAGGCCAGCTGACTTCAGCTCCTCAAAGTAGTGCAGAGCATCGTCCACCTTCCCTGCAGTGCATAAGCAATCTACAAGAATGGTATATGTCTTTAAATCTGGTCTAACTCCTTCTTTATTCATTCTGTTAAAGAGGTCACAAGCAGCTTTCAGATCACCTGCTTTCCCAAACCCGTTTATGAGAATGTTGTAGATAGCGGAATTAGGTCTGCATCCATAGTCCAGCATTTCCTCAAAGAAGTCCTTTGCTTTTTCGAAATTTTTAACCTTCAAGAGCCCATCTATGAGAGGACCATATGTACAAGGAGTAGGTGTAAACCCTAAACTTACAAGATCATAGTACAAATTTATTGCTCGCTCTACTTTATTAGACTTCACCAAACCAGAAATGAGAATATTGTAAGTTATTGCAATCGGCTTACATCCTCTGTGGAGCATCTCCTCATACAGCTCAAAAAGTTCATCAACCTTACCAGACTTTCCAAGTTCATCAAGAAACAAATTATAGGTATAAACATCTGGAGCACAACCGGCATTTTTCATCTCCTTGAAAAGATGCCACGCCGATTCTTTAAGATGAACATTTAGAAGTCCTTCAACCAAGGGATAATATGATCTTAGTGTTGGACGAATTCCGAATGTGTTCTTGAACTTTACAAAAAGATTATGAGCATCAACGGCTTTCTTTTGCTTGCAAAGAACTCTAATAACAGGTACTATTATTAAGTCATTTCTGCAAATACGACACGATGCTAGTTTTTCCGCAAAAGAAATGGAATGATCTAATTCAGCTTCACCCAAAACACCTTCCATCAGTTGCAGCCAAAAGGATCTATCTGACCTATTCAAAGCCTGGTTAACAAAACCCTCCACAATCTTAACAGCATCCTCAATTAAACCGTCTTTCACAAGAATAGGTAGAAGAGCATATACAGTTACACAGTCAGGATACATTTTCTTCTTCATCTGATGGAATAGCAAAAATGCTTCAGTTACCCTTTTTTCTTTGGCCAACCCAAAAATAACAGTGTTATAACTGAAAACATCTGGAAAGCAATTTGGTCCTGTCATTTGATAAAGCAACGTCAAGGCTGTATCAACCTCACCATTCTTGCAAAGACTATCTAAAAGTGTATTGTAAGTGATAGTGTTTGGAGCACACCCCTGAAGAGCCATGCTATCAAGTAACTCATAGGCCTCTCGAATCTTTCCCTCTTTTCCTAATCCAGCCAGTAAAGTGTTGTAGGTCACAACAGTAGGAATCAGTTTCATATCCTTCAATCTGTAAAACATTGCCCATGCTTCACTAGCCCGACCATCCTTATAAAGTATGTCAATCAATGAATTGACTACAATCACATCAGGATCACAGCCACTTTCTATCATCTCGGAGAGTAATTTAATAGCTTCATCGATCTTCCCTGCATTATTATAGCATTTCATCATCATGTTGTAGGTGATAGAATTTGGAACATATCCATTCTCTCTAATTCCATCAAATATACTTTTCGCCTCTCCAAGCCTACCCATTTCTGCTACACTATACAAAGATGCATTGCAAGCAACAATGTTAGGCACGATTCCATGAGCTTTCATCTTCTCAAATGTTTCAAGTGCTTTATCAGGCTCACCTGATTTCCCATAGTAGTCAATAAACAGGATATACGTGTAAGCTGTAACCTCAATCCCAAGAGATTCCATGCTATCAAACAACTCCAATGCTTCATTAACCCTGTTCTTTCTTAGCAGGCCCCTAATCAATGAATTATAAGTATGAAGATTTGGCAAGATTCCTTTTTCCCTCATTACATCTAATGTAGCAAATGCTTCACTGACCTTGCCTACTTTGCACAAAGCATCAACAAGTATGGTAAAAGAGAGGACATCTGCTTTATAACCATCAGCCTCCATCCTATCCAAGAAGTCCCTTACAGAGTCCAAGTCCCCACGATCACTAAGCCTGTCTAGCAAAGTGATGTAAGTCACTCGATCAGGTTTATGACTCCCAGCTTTCATCTTGAAAAAAACCTCTTTAGCAATATCTAGCTTGCCAGCAATGCAAAGAGAGTCAATGAGGACGGTGTAAGTAACAACGTCCGGAGCACAACCTTCATCATCCATTCTCTTCAATATAGCACAAGCATCATCAATCTTTCCAGCCCTTCCAAGCACTCTAATGCAAATGGTATAAGTATAAATATTCGGTCTTAATCCCAGACCTTCCATCTCGCTTAACAATCTCATGACTGTTTCAGTATCCCTTCTTTTACCACAGGCAACCATTAGCGCAGAGTATGTTTTAAGACTTGGCTTAAGCTTTTCCGAAATCATCCTCCTATAAACCTTTAAAGCTTCCTGCCAAAACCCTGCTTGAAGAATCAAATGTATCAACCCATTGTACGAGTAGGCATTCAACACAAACCCTGCTTTCTTCATCCTTTCAAGAGCAAATGGAGCTTCCCGTATCCCTCCCCTTATATGAAGAGCCTTAAATAAAATCAAATAAGTATCCAAATTCCTATATATTATCTGTTTTTGCATCAAATCAAACACAACAACCATATCACTAATCCTCTCAAGAACCCTCAAATACTCCAACATGTAATTACATGTCTCTGTAGTATGCACAACCCTAGGCATCCCCGCTACAGATTTAAACAAAGCTAAAGCCTCTGTCGGTTCGGAAATCGACCTCAAGTTCCTCAACACTCCCTCAGCAGATATTCCATTTCTAGGTTTCCCATTCACCAACACAACATCATTCGAACATTTCATCACAAATCTTGAAGAACCCACATGTCTTTTCCTAATTTTCTTACAATTCATCACAGACCCACATGGGAAAAATTTCAAATTGCTGGAACATCTCCCTCTAACTGACACTGACCCATTACCCCCAATTGAAAAATGTAGTAGTGAACTAGTAGATTGTCTACTCTCAGTAACAGATACGCAACTGAAATTATTGCAGCAAATTGCCGAGGAGCTAAGTACAATCACCCCCATCGACTAAAAAGAAAGTAAATCTATAGCAGTAACATGCAAATACTTACATGAGAACAATCTTAACAAGTCATAAGGGAAACGAACATGCTTTTTCTGCTGATTCTTCAAGCGATTATGGAGTTGAGCTGAAGTTAACCTGTGTGTTGGAATTTGAGTGAGGATGAGGAAGACCAAGATATTTTAAAGCAATTTTGTGGAATGAAATTCAATACACGCTTTGGTTTGGGAAAAAAATTAATTCCTTTCGGCCAAATTTTTGGGAGAAAATATGTTTTTCTACAAAATAGCTAAAAATAATTTTAACTAAAAAAAAGTAATTTTTTGTTAAAATTAT
>JACEIK010000041.1:597500-622365 GCA_018107945.1 Datura stramonium | reverse complement strand
ATATTATTGTTGTTATTATATTAGATATTTATAAGGAATATATTTAATTGGATGCATGTATAGTATATGAAGTCAAGTGATCTACTATTCTTTGATTTATTGCATCTATTTCCATGTGCTTCTACCCTAATTTTCTTATAACATGAGCTCACATACTATTGTTTTTCTCCCTATATATATATATATAATAATTAGATCTCAATTTCAAATTAATTAGTTCCATCAACCAAATCATGAATTCCCAATTTCATATAAGGTTTAACTCGATGAGTTTGATCTTTAATTAAGATTATCAGCATAAAATTCATTGTATTTCGCATAAAAAATACTAAGGCCGGATGATGGATCTTTCCTTGTATTTAATAATATACTCTAATCTTTCTAGTTGGTATTACTTATACGAATTTTGAACTTACATTATTCCTTTATTTTTTGCTAGATCTTCCTGAATCGAAAAAAACTATTAAAAATAAATAAATAATAACATGTCATGTGCATTTGCATATAGTGCAAAACTAGTGTAGACTAGCTTAACTTTTTGCTGAGTATTATGTACTTATTAATTAACATTAGGTTCTTAATTAAATTTATAAAAATTGACACAATTATTTAATTGCTTATCTTAGAAGTGAAGGAATAAGTGACAAATCATTTAATTTACCTTATTGAAAAATACATTGTTTAACTAATTAATATCATGAAAATTTATATTTTGCTTGAACTAATTCTTATTAAAAGATTTTTTTTTTTTTCATTTTTCATTGAATATGAGTTCTTTTAACTTAAATTATAAAAACGGTCTCTTTAAATGATGAATTGCTTAAAAAATTATCACTAAATTCAAATTCACATCTTGCAAGGCTCATTTCGGGGGATGACGCTTCAAAACATAATTTTTTAAATTTCCGATACTTAAACTCAAAACCTCTGATTAAAATTAGAAAAATTGAAAATAGATATTTACTTAAATTATATATTTTTTTAAAGTTATAAAAAGGGAAAAGTACTTTGGAAGCAAATTATACACACACACACATATTCAATGAGTACAATCCAAGTTATGTCAAAAGTGCAAGTATTCATTGATGAAGCTCATTTTCATATTCTCTATTTTTATTTTTTATTTCAAAAAATACTAATTTATTTATTTCTTGACATGAAAGATACAATAACATTTCAATAAATATTAATTTTCTTTTAATTATATAAGATGATTCGAGTAGAGATAGATCTATGATTTAAATTTTACGACTGAGTTGAAAGGAAAAAGATGCTTACTAGTGAAGTATCCATCAAAAAGGAAAAACTTAGATATCACTAGACTATAAATTTTTTGATTTTGAATTATATTAATTTGATTAAAATAAAATGTATTTTATATTAGAGGGGTAGCTTCTAAAGTAGGGTAAAAAACCTCAAAAAGGCATGTAATATATCATAAAAGATTATAGTATACTAAGTATCATATCTCAAGTAAGAGATCTCAGTTTCGAATCGAGAAAATAAAATCGCCTCTAATATGTAATATTTTGTTATTTAAATGAGATTTTCTCAATGCGACTCTAGATCATCCATATTCGGCAATGAACATCTCGCACATAGTAGAAACAAAAAAGGACATGTCATATAAGAGGCACCATTAGTTAATTTGTTACCGCACGCCCTTTTGTCCAGAGGCGTTTAAAAATGAAGCATAATCTATAATTCAAATTAAAAAGATGTTATTTGAAATTAACATCGAATCATCTGATTAACAACTTGTGATTAATTTAGAATATAAATAAGAAATTAGTGATTTGGGCAAATTATCTAATTTTTACATCGAACATATATTAATTTTACATATAACCTAATCACGAGTGAGTTCAATGGAGTCGCGGAGGACAATTTTATATTTTGAAAATGTAAAATTTAGTCGTAATTCAATCGATAACCGATCAATAATTGTTATCAAACCGAAGCAATAAATAATTTATCGATTCGATTAATAATTTAACACAATATAAAAATCAATAACCGATAAGTCAAAACTATTATGTAAAAAAAAAAAAACCAAACCGTAATCACCGACACGCACCTCTACTTTTGTCCTTTTGTAACGGCAGTTGTACCTTTTTTACCTTATTTCATCTTTTCTCTAGAAACCACACGCGCCGAAGAGAATTTGTGTAGCAATCGCTCTCCTGATTGGTGGGGACAACGTCAATCAATCATCTCCAAGTAATATCATTGGTCCGTGAGGTACACTTGCTCATCGGATGGAGAAGTCAACCTTTTTGGGTGAAAAGCAACACCTCAAAATGTCAAAAATAACGGCCGTTAATGCAACTGACCGCGTTTTAGCGTTTCAATAACACCGGCAATAATTACGCGGGAACGTCTACGTTAAGGTTCCGGCAATTCTGCGTACCCGTATAAATATACGTATTATTTAATTGGTACGATGAGAGATAATAATTTCGAAAGGAAACACGTTTTGTTATAAATATTAATTAGTTTCGAGAGTTATTTTAATACGTACTAAATTCGTAAAATTTGTTATCTCATAGAAAGATACGACATTGTCTATTGAGTCAAATAATTAAAAACATATTTTAAGTATCACGATTTTTTGAGTTTCGTTTCCTATCTTAACACACCTCAACTATTAGTTGTTCACTTTTTCTACCTAAAATATCATCATCGTTCAGGTAGGAGAAAAGTGAACAACTTTTATAGTTAAGGTATGTTTTGATAAACATTTGTTGATAGTTCAAGTAGGAAACTCGCACACGTAACAATTCAGATATGAAACTCAACAAACTATCATATTTTAAGTGTATTTTTCATCCTTAACTCTTGTCCATCGCTTCTTGGTGACCAAACATTAATAACGACCTCATAATATGTAAAAATATTAACGTAAGTTCATAAAAATCTATAACCGTTAAATACTACATAAAAAAGAAATAAAATAAGCCCGATGACGAAACGGAAAGATACACACATTTTGAATTAATAATTTAATTTAGTAAACGGTGGGAGAAGGAATGGGACCCGTGTGGGAAATGAGAAAGAGAAAGAGGTGTGTGTGATTGACTGATTGTTAAAATAAAAATTATAAATAAATAAATTAAAAAAAAAAAAAAAGTACAGCTAGCAATGAGCAAGAGCCTCGCCTACTTGCAGCTTCTCTCCTTCTTCTTCTGCTAACCCTTTCAGTTTTCATTTGTATGTTATATAAATTTTACTCGTAAGCACCTTTTGTTTTTCCTTTCTCTAAATTCTTTCTCTTCCAAGGTACATAATTTTCTTTCAAGTTGTTGTTTTTAGTGTTCGAGTCAGTTTATGCGTATTTAGTTTTGTTATTTCATCAGATGTTTGTCGATTTTCATCAAATTCAGATACTGAGTAACTATTTGAGTTCTATGTTTACTTGTTGTTGTTGTTGTTTTTGCTTTTTTTGGGTGTGTTTGGTGTTCGAGTCGGTTTGCGTGGTGTGAGTCAAGATTGAATGGTGGTGTTTGAATCAGTTTGCGTGCAGTTTGCTTATTTCATTGAGTATTTGTCAATTTTCATCGACGTAGATACCGAGTAACTATTTGAGTCCCTGTTTAGTTGCCGCTGCTGTTTTTTTTAGTTTTATTTTTTTTGAGTCAGTGTGTTCAAGTCAATTTGCACGCAGTTTCATTGGTGTTTAGTTGTAGCTGCTGTTTTCCACCCTTCCTCAGAGTAATTTTTCTCCTATCTATGGTGTCCGAGTGAATTTGTGTGGAGTTCTTTGTCAATTTCCACTGACACAGATAACAAGTAACTATTTTAGTCTCCTGTTTAGTTGCCGCTGCTGTTTTCCCTCCTCCTGGTGCGACAATGGTGTCTGAGTCAGTTTGCACGCAATTCAATTATTCTATTAGATGCTTGTTGTTACATTCCACCGATACAAGTACTAGATTACTCTATCCACTAATGCCGATAGGAAGAATCACCTAATATTATTTGCCTCATTTAAATCTGAGACCTCGTAGTTTTCCTCGAACACCTTAAGCTTATGCTTTCAGGGACTTCTATGGCATAAAAGTTTCAATTTTTACTCAGCTATTTCCATTATTTTGATGTGTTTCTGACATTTTCTCTTGATATTTCAGGGTGAATGCTCTTTAGTGGAGTGAATTTCTGAAAAATTTTTTTTGGAGAATTCAGAACTTTTTTTCTGAATTTTGGTTCTGTGAATTTAGAGGTATGCTTTCGAATTTTGCATTTGCATTTGTGTTTTCACATTTTTTTTCCCAATTTATTCAAATTAGTACGAGTTCGAACCGTGAAATCAATACATAGCCTTTATATCAGGGCTATTCTGCCTACATTACAGTGCGGGGAACGTGAAATGCTTTGTGGTCCGGCCTACCCTTGCCTTTTGATTATTTAAAATATTAAAACCTGTCGGTTCACTATAAAAATGCTTTTGGGCCCATAATGCTTTTCTTCAGTTCAATCCTTTCCAAGTTTTCCTCCCTTTTTTCTTTGGGCTGATTGACAAGAATCCAAAAAGAATTTCAACTTTTTTCTGCTAAAATGGGCCATGAAACCCCTTTGTGCTGGCAAGCATCATTATGACAACATTGCTCCAGCTTGAAGATATGTTTGGGGTTGGTGGTGGCCCACATACTCTTTCCGTTTTAATTTATACGACGTTGTTTGACACGATGGTGGACACAAATTATTTAACCAAAGATAAAAAAGAAAGATTTTTGAATTTTATGACAATAACGTCACGTCACGATATGTGGCTATAAAAAATATGCTCTTAATTCTTCTGAAACAGTCCTAATAAGGAAATAACGCCACATAAAATGGAACAATGTATATTCTGTTACATTTTCCGGAGAGTGAAGAATATTCTTTTTTTGACCCGATTCTCTAATTATTGCGACTTATAGTAATTTTTTTATATTGATTCTAAATATGTAAACTTTGAAGAATCTGTATATGAATTCACGTGAGAACGAGAATCGAATCGATTAAATCACAAAGATGTATTCACTTATATAGAAGAAGAATCGAAAAAGGAGCGAAAATTAGGTAGTTTGTTGCTATGAAGTGTAGATAATGAATTTTCTATCTGGTAATTCATTGTTCATTGTATTTTTTTTTTTGAATTTTTACAGGTAAAAACTTTAAACATGGGTTCGAATTTCGTGGATGAGATAGATTGTAGCAGTTTCTTTGATCATATGGAAGATTTGATTGAGTTTTCCCCAGAGAACGAGTGTGATGGACTTGATACTGCAGATTTTAAGGATTTTCCGAGCATTTGGAATGATCACTTGCCAGATTCCGACCCACTTTTCTCCGGTAGCCACAACAATTCAGCTTCAGACTTCTCTGCGGAGCTCTCAGTTCCGGTGAGTGCAGTCTGCAGCAACTAAATATCATGATTTTGGTACTATTTGGATTATCAATGTGGTGTTAATCATAATTTGAAAAATGTGTGTGGTAAGTTTTAAGTAATGATGCGTACACACCATCTTCTCCGGACCCCACTTATGGTATACACGGGGTTTGTTGTTGTATGAGTTCAAGTAATTGTCGTGGGACCTTAGTCATGTGATTGGTTGCTAGAGCATTTGACTACCGGCTGGTTGTCTTGGGTGTGAGGTCTGCATACACTATCCTTCCCAAATCTTACTTTGTGTGACTACACTGGGTATGTTGTTGTTGTTGACTACCAGCTGGTTGTCGGTGTTATCTTTTTAGTTTTTTTTTAAAAAAAACGGTGGCGTCCGGCCATGTCGCGTCGTCTTAAAAGCATGGTAAATGGTAGGTTGGATTTTTTAAATTGTGTTCAAATACTTGCTCCAAAAATGTTGTTGCACCGATGTTGGATCATCCAATGTTGACCTAACTTTTGAAGGATCCGACATACATCTGGTGTATCTGTTTTGGTTTTGCAGAGTGAATACTTTGTTTCCTATTAAATGCTAGTAAGTGTGTCCTACATGGTTAGGTAAGATCACATCAATTTTTCTCTACCTTCCAATTCCACTTGCATGTGGAAGTTGGAAAGGTTGGTTGTTGTTTTGAGGTCCATCATAATAAATGAGAAGGTACTAATTGAAACTAACATTCTCTTGAAAAATCTTGTTATCATTGAAATCTAGTTGTTGTTTAGCACTATGCTGCTCCACCCCTATCGGATCTTCCAATAATGCATTATTTTTGTAAGATGCACACTGGTGCAGCGGCATTTTTGGAGGATTCGAGCAACATATGTTTGGCATACTAAATCATGTATAACAACTTTATATGAACTCTAATCATATGATTCTCTCTTCTGTATTTGTAGTACGAGGATATCGTTCAACTCGAGTGGCTTTCGACGTTTGTGGAGGATTCTTTCTCTAGTGAGGGTTTGACACTGGGAAAAGAACATTGTCCTGTGAACAAGGAGCCATCTGAGAGCAAATTCCTGACCTCCAGTGCTGTTTCTGTGCTTGAGAGTAGCAGCAGCAGCAGCAGCAGCTCATCCTCATCAAGCTCGGGGCAGGGGAAGACGATTCCTCCTCTTAGTCCATGCCACCGTGGTCCACAACGTGCTCGTAGCAAACGTCCTCGTCCTGCAACATTCAATCCCCGGCCAGTAAATCAACTCATGTTTCCAACTCCCCAGCAATTTGTTGCTCCTGGAGTTAACTCACTGGAATCTGAGAATTTCGCGGAGTCTCCAATGAAGAAGAAAAAGAGAATCAAGTTGTCGATTCCTCTAGCTCCAATCGAGGCTGCTAATCAGGATTACCACCCTGCGCCACAAGCAGTTAGGAAATGCTTGCATTGCGAGATAACAAAGACGCCTCAATGGAGAGCTGGTCCAATGGGACCAAAAACCCTCTGCAACGCCTGTGGCGTTCGCTACAAGAAAGGCAGGCTCTACCCTGAGTACAGGCCTGCTGCAAGTCCCACATTCATTCCATCCTTGCACTCTAACTCTCACAAGAAGGTCCTGGAAATGAGAAGCCACGTCAATGCTGCAGCTAGTAGTACTCCAACCGCGCAATCAAATGTCAACGCCGAGTAACAAATCCTCAGTAGGAGCAGACAAAGAGTTTTTTGTCCTAGTCCTCATTTTCACAGGTCTTAGTTTTATATGCTTACTGTTTTTTTTCATTGCTTTGTTCATTGGTTCTTTGTACAAAGGGGAGAGGGCATAGAGAAGTAATAGATGACCATATTTATAGGTGGCCAGGTAGAGTTGGTAGATAAAAATGGAGTCAGGTTAGGCAGCTGTAGTGTTATATAGGAATAGGTTTGGAGTCAAGTGTTGGTGATCTCTTTGTTAGACTTGTGGCTTTTTCTTTTTTCTCATCTTTTGATGGGACTTCTTTTTTGCAGTTACTATGATTGTTTTTAGGATGTATTCTTGAATGACTAATGGTTTCAAGTCTTCTAGTCACATTTCCCTCCCAACATCTTTTGGTTTTTTTGGCCCGGCAGATCATTTTCTTCTATTCAAATTGTAAGTGTATATAGGAGATCAACAACATACCCGGTGTAATCCCACTAGGTGGGGGTGTTGGGAGGATAGAGTCTACCCAGACCTTACCCCTATTTTGAAAGTAGAGAGGCTGTTTTCGATACACCTCTCGGCTCAAGAAAAAAACAATCCAAAGCAGTATGGAAGAAGAAATAACGGAAGTGAAGAAGCCATGGTAAAAATATAAGATATTACAGAAAATATGACAGGGTCGTTGAGTGCTCGCTCACTTGGTGAGCTCCCTACCTTCCACAGTCAGAGGTGGAGGATTCAAATCTCATCAATAGCGTAGAATTCCCACCCCCTTTCTCCCCTGGTGTAATAAAAAGGAGACAGAAGGCCTACATAACATAAGATATATCTACAAAGGATTGGATTTCATTTAAACCTTGAATTTCATGAACCCTTCTATACAACAACTTTGTCAAAATACAATCAGAAAGCTAAAAATAAGTGGAAAAAAATGAACACCATAGACGCAAAAAAGGAAGAAAAGAAAAAGACATTCTTGAAAAGGCCATATATAAACATTATGTATAGTTATGACAAGGTAATGCTAGTCAACTGTACAAACACAAACACTAATATGTGTTCTGTTATTCATGCATCAATTCCATTCTGCAACAGCTAACTGATCAGCCAACCTGGAACAAGTGATACCAAAGAAAGTCATAGTCAAGTTGGTGTTTACACCAGAAAGCAACTAATCCACTATATTGTGTGAGCACAAATTATTTATACTTAATGAGGATCTATGTTGTTCGGACTCTCCAAAAATGTTGTCTTATCCGTGTTGGATCCTCCGAAATTGCACTTTTGGACGATCCGCATGCACTCTGTGGCATTTTTGAAGAGTCCGTGCAGCTTAGATAACAACAACATACTCAGTATAGTCCTACAAGTGGGGTCTGGGGAGTATGGAGTGTACACAAACCTTACCCCTACCTTTGTGGGGTAGAGAGGTGGTGACCCTCGGCCCAAGACAACATCGATGAGGATACCAAAAGATTTCCGGTCAATACAAGTTTCAAATGATATTTGTAATACTCTCATCGGGCAGGTAGCAAAAGCAGCCAATGATGAACCTTTGAACATTTGACTATGTACTCCAACCATATAATGGCTAGCTAGCACCAACTTAAAAAACCAGGGCAGCTTGCTGGCTGAACCAGGAAGCCAGCCAGAGTACACAGTAAGTGTTACCAAGTATCAAACCAGCTTACTGTGAACCGAGTCTGGATAGATTTAGGAACCTAGGTCTAATTTTGGCGAAAAGCACATCATTGGCTCAAACCTGAATTGAAAGAATGCTCTTTGAACAAAAAGAGCTTTTACCAATTATCAACGCCAGTACTGGGCCCAACGGTGAATGGTCTCAACCATTTGCGGAAATAATGCACTAACACTTTCATTGATAAGATCCTGAAAGAAGTGAATGCATTCCTCATCGTCCAAGTCTAACCGAAACTTCTCTTGAAGCTAATAAAGATAAAAAGTTAAGTCAGGAGAGGGAAACAAGAGGAGTGAATAAACGAACATGAGAGTTGTAAAATAGGTAAACAAATAGATAAATAAAGCAACCTTAAGGATGCCCTTCTCAGGATCAGAAGCTATGTCAGGAATATTGGAACCGGCCATCAAATGGAACAAATTTAAGATGAGGTTGCTTGATTTCCGTAGAATGTTGTATGCTTCACAACAATAGGATTTGAACCTGGTGTAGTACTGACTGCAAGAAAAGAAGAGGAACAATTTAATATTGCTCTTCAAGTTTCATCAAACACATTCCATAATACCTACAGATGATTTATGAATGAGAACTCCCAAATCAAGAGGAACTATAAAACTCGGTTAGAATCTTGAGATAGGTCACTTCAAAGCAAAAATAGATGACTTTCATACAGGTACCTTTCTGCTCCACCCATAGCTTCAACCATTTCTTTGCAAAGTTTCATTGGCGGTGGAAAGGGCTTAGGATCTCGACCTAAAATGAAACCAAAATCAACATGGAAAAGGCGCCCATCATCTCTTAGAAGAAGATTGTCAAGATGCCTGCATATGAAAAAAAATGATTATTAGAGATTTAGTTAAAAAATATATCACATCAAATAACCATAATAGTGGATGTTAGAGAACCATTGACGTCAAACTTCATTGTTGATTTCAGTTTTAATCATTAGAAGTTTCATAAGAAACTGTTATTTACCTCCAAAGAAACATACATCTACAGTTACAGTAGTTATGTTCTCTCAAATTGACAGTGATTGAATTAGAAGAAATTGACTTGGCATCAAATCTACTGAACTTATTCACTCAAGAATTTTAAGATTATCATAAATCCTGCATGCGTTATCTAGAACTTACAATGACACTTCAATAGTGGAAAGATAAAGAAAAGAGCAAAGCAAGAATTTCAAGTTACAGAAAGTCACCTGTCCCCAATGCCCAATATGTACGTGATGACGGAGTAACCAGCACAGCTTTTTATAAATGTCTCAAGACAGGTAGAAGTAATCCCAAATGGTCCATTCTCATCAGGATGAAACTTCTGCAGGTAGCTTACAATACTTCGATGCTCTGAGATAATCTGATAAAATAAATTAAGGGTAGACTTAGTTTGCTATGTAATACAATATTTATAAATGGAAACTTTTTTTAAAAACAATTAAATGAAAATATATGAGCACATCTATAATTCAAGTAAAATGTCGTCAAAATGAAAAGCACAAGACAATCAACTTAAAGTAGTCTTTGACACACATTGGCATTACAGGGGAGCTGCAGAACCATGTGCTTGAAGCTTTAGGTTTAAAAAGGATTCAAGGCAATAATAAAAGTAATTCAACTTAAATGCAGAAGTTTGAGAGTAGCCCCTTAATGCTTTTATTGTCATTATAGATCAAATACCTGTGCCAACGGTTTAGATGGGATAAATTCCAGCATACCCTCGTCATGTCCAGTTGCCAATACTCTGTATGGAGTCAAATGCAAATCAAGATTCTCCAATTTGAGCAACCGGTCCATAAGTGATACCATTTGGACAACCTGAATAACTAGAAGTCAGTACATTGTTTCTTCAAACAGGATATACAGAGGTAGGAAGCAGCTTCCCACCCAACAACTTTCTTTATCTCCCAGAAATTTCCTTTTACAGTAAAAGCTTACAATAATTAGTTGGCTCCCTCATGAATTTGAAATTAATTCTGACCCCAAAAATGATAGGAAAGGCATGCCTCTATCTGTCAATCTCATTTCTTTTCCATGTGAGAAAGTCGGGATAAGAAAACCCCTCTTGTTTCCTCAAGGGAGACAGACCAAAACATAATTCACAACAAACCCATTGTTCCAGAATGGTTACAGCAAAAGCAATGTACATTATCGAGTATATACCAGCTGGTCTTGTCGAAGATCATCTCCTTTCTTAAATATGATCTTGCAACATCCACCATTTGCTGTTCTAAATGCCAACCGCAATGGATGCAATGCACTTTTAAATATTGAAGACTCTGATGGGATGATCCCTGTGATCAACATACCAGGGGCAAGAGGAGATCGTATTGGCTACAAAACATCAATAATCAGCATTTTATGATTTCAGAAATTCAAATGTTATATGTATATTTACAAATTTTACTAATTTGATGTCAAGTGGACACATTGACCCCATATAATTACCTCATCAAAGTAAGTGAGCTCACTAAGGAGGCCAGAAAGAAGATGCCTAAGCTTTTCGATCTTCTTTTGTGTGCCACCGCGTACATTTCTTACATCTCTCATTATAGAGCATAACTGAGCAGTCAATTCAGTCTGGCGCACCAAGCTCTGCCACAACTTATAGCCATCTTCATCTCCATTTGCACCAGCTCCTAACTATTATGTTGTAGATGTAGTCAATAGCCAGCAAAATTTCCCTCTAGATTAACTTTTTGTTTTTGATAAGACAAAGTATTGTTAATAACACCAAGTCAGCGCCATAAAATATGTACAAGGTGTGCATGTGACTCAGCTTGAGTCATACAACTTCTTCCACCACCGTACAACATGGTATTTTCTCCTTACATCATAAACAGTTAAACACTGAAATAGAAAAGATCTTTCAATGCTTTCTACATCATTCCCATTATATATGTATGTGTGTGTGTGTGAGATATAATATATCTGTTTCATTTTATATGATGGTTTTTGACCAAGCACGGTGTTTTGTCAAGAAAAAGAGACTTTTAGAACATTTCTGGTGTTTAATAAAGAAAAAGAGACTTTTAACACATACCAAAGTACCATTAGAACTTGTGGTTTGAACGAGTCATGACATTTCTATGGCTATAAGAGAATGTCAATAAAGATAGAATGAAGTATAAAGTTAAAAGAATTTTCAGTTACAGAACGTGCATATAGAATATATAATGTGTACATATATCTAGTGAAATGTCATAACCAAAGAAGTTTTTAAAACTAGCATCTCACTATATTCAGATTTCTTATTAAAATATAGCAATATCCATATTCAGATAATTGTTGCAACAAGATAGTAGCATATATGAGAAATAATGACAGTCTCCCACCTTCAACATACTTTCTTCCAGAATTTCATAGGTACAATAAAAGCGCTTTGCATATGCAGGATCATGAAGTTCCACTGCTACAAACCATCGTAGAAAGCTTGCCAACTCAACATTCCTTAATGCTGCGAGGGGAAAAAAAATGAAATCGTTACCTGTTGTCTATTGCTAAAGCTATGGACCAGTACTTTGCACCTAGAAAATTTTGATGTATATTACAGCAAGCATACAACGTTGCACAAGGAAATGTGAAAGGCGAGATTTGTCAGAGCGCTCAAAACGAAGAGCTTGAACCAACTGAAGGAGATAGCACTGAAGCTCTTCATCATCAGCTTTTTCAAGAACCGTAACGGCATAGGCACGAACCTGTCACAGCATTTCAAATTAGGACTCTTTCAAATCAGAATATGATGTGCAAATTACACAAATGATTTATCCAAATCAAGCTGCAATATTTTAAGAGGTAAAACAGCTATCAATGATAGAGAAACAGCAAAAAGTAAAGAGAAAAACACTAAAGCGATTTAATACATACTTCTTCTATTTTATTACTTAAATGAAGAACTGTAATAACCATGAGAGAGACACTGCTATAAAAAAAAGAAAATTCCACTTTGAGATACCACTAAAACAAATGATGAAGCAAAGTAGTGTCATATTTTACTAACAAGCTGAGTAATTTTATCAAGGACCAACAACCTAAGAATTTGTTCTCTCTAAACAGTCTCTTTTCCATTTGGTACTCTATACTCATAGCCACCTGTGAGAGGTTTCCCATGAACCTTGACTTTGAGGGAAGCACAAAGCAGAAAATTTAAGGTCAAGCATTTATCTTCAAATAAATCTTCTCTCAAACCTGTAGAAATTCTGGAACTATAATTCTTGGACAATATTCTTGGACAATATTCCTTGTAAGTAACTACTTTGGACTGCAAATGATGAAAACAATTTTCCTATAAATTTACAACTGCAAGTATCAGTGTTTAAACTATTACCTCTTCACTCTCAAAGACAGGAGATAGAAGTTCCAGTGCATCACATAGGTCAATTGATTCCCACTTGTGCATCAGTTCTAAGGCTTGCTTTGCTTCCTGCATAAAATTCAGATTTTTTTCGTGAACTTGATTTAACTTGGTTCTGTAAAGCAATATCTGAGCATAAAGTAAATATCAAGGTATAAAAACCTAATAAGAAAAATGAAAATTCCCACAGACTTGACTTACTCATCTTTCCCAAAAAGAAAAGCTCTATTAACTCATGTTCCAGATATATATAAAGATTAGATAACAAATTAAGATAAAGTGGAAGCCTCGACCAGAATAGGTCAATTAGGACGATGCATATGTTGAAGAGATGATGGCATCTCCTTAAGACTGTACAGCGGGCATAAAAGTTCAAACAACTTCCTTTGAGGGTCAAGGATTTCCCTAAAAGATGTCTTCTGAGATATTCTTTCAGGAGAGGAACTGAAATATGTAGACAGTTTGCAGTCGGTGTTCAATGAGCCAAGGATCTATCCCAAGTATTTTTTTTTTAAAAATATTTCAATATTTATGTCTACTGAAAGTCAACTCCACCTATGCGAAAGCAGAGTCGGTTCTAAGACTGAATGAACGGGGGTTGTGGTAGATAAATGGTCAGTGTAAAACTAGTCGAACTAAGATGAATCCTGTGAATACTAAATATATCTCGGATCGAGTGAAATGGATAAAGAGAATTCATATAGCCGACCCAACCAGTTTGGGATTGAGGAGTAGTTGATTGATATGAAGTATTATCTGCTAGTCCTCTGCTTCCTGCATATGGAAAGCAGTTTCGATAACAGAAGGCACATAGAAACAAGAAGCAAGGAGAATAAAATTCTGTCACTACTTGATCTATCTTTTCTCCTTCCCTTTTTTATTTTATTGGGCTGGTATTATTAAGGACTATTTTGTTCAGCAGCTTCAGCTACTGGGTTCAGAAAGAGGTGAATGACAATAGAAGAGGAAAGAGCCGTCCTGTTTTGTACCTGGACATCACTCCACTCAACGCATCGGAGAAATTTAGTGAGCGCCCGTTTCTCTAACATCAATGAGAAACGGAATTTCCAAAGCATCTGCCTCTCATCGCCACTCAGATTTCTTGTAGGAGGGTACTTCAAAATTCTTTGTATTGACCTAATAAACCATGTAATACACCACTGGTTACATCCAACAAGGGAATACATATTTTCAATAAAAAAGAAAAACAAAAAATACAAAAAGAAAAGAAGAACAGCATCTGAATATAGAGAAACATTAAAAAGACCATGGCATCAACAAGTAAACCTACACCTTGTATAAAATTGTACCGACCGAAGACCTCAAGATAGAGTTATTGAATTCTGAACATGCTACAGAAATAAACACAGTAGAAGAAACTATAGAGGAGACATGGAAAAGAGATTGGAAGAAGAACCCTTCTTCTAAAGTGGGATGGTTAGAATAAGAAATTCAAGGTTCTTTGGTTGCTCAATGATCTGATTAGACTACATAAGGTACCATTGAATATCCACTATCCCAGACTTAACTGAGACAATGTACCCAATAATGGCAGAGAAAGAAAATATACCAACGGACTAGAAAAGGGAACACAGAGTTTAAGCAAAAAAGTTATAGAAATGGAATAAATACAGAGGATCCATATAGCTGACTCCAAACTGTGAGACATAGTTGATTGATCCTTTGAAAAAGGTTAATATTGGTTTGCAGCTTACTTTCTTTCTGTGGAACTTGGTTTAAGATCTCGGTCAATGATGCCACGATTTAAGCTTCTAGCAAGCTTTAGTTGTTTGTGCTCCGAAGGATTTATTTTTCCCACTTCTGGATCGTAGACAGTAACCAGTTCATTTGTTGAAGCAATAGGAGACGGTAATAAGAAGTTTGCTCCTGATTCCTGCACAATAAAGCAACATAATCAACATGTGGCACTTGATCTTTGGAGTACCATGCTATAAAACTTTGTTGATAGTCAAGGGGATAACTATAAAAGAGATAAATAAACACTTTTGGCACCAGATATTAGGCTAGAAATGCTACTTGAACACTTCTAGCCAGAAATTAATTGGTAAATATAGTTAGGTGATAACCAGGTATGATACCTAGTAAATGAACTCCGGCAAAATGTTCTTACATTGTGATACCGCTGATTTTCTTTCTCTAGTTTTCCCATTTTCCTTAGGATTTAGTCCAAATTTATGTGGATGTCATTGAAGGGACAGCATTAAAGACTTGCCTACAATGGTCCTTAACTGTTTTTTTGCTTAATTTTCATCTCCTAGTAGCGAAGTATTCTCATCTTTTATTCTCTGCATAAACAAGGAAGTTCAAGGGAGAAATAAGCTGTACAAAATCTTCTTTAAAAACAGTGAGACAAATCACAAAAGGAGGAAGGGTGGAAATCCCCCCAAAAAAAAATACGTGATTTATAAATAGGATGTTCAGCTGGTAAATTATGAGCCGTAGAGTGAGAATGATGTAGAAAGCATTAAAATTAAATTATAGAAGAGCTTCAAAAGAAATTGAAATAGAACAACATACTAATAAAGAGATACCTGGAAAACAACTCGGTGTTCAAAACTGCAAAAATCAACAACCACATATAAATGAGAACTTCCATTTCGACTATTCTCAGACTCCTTAATTTTTTCCATAGCTTTAAATGCAAGGCGGTCCAGCCAATCAACTCGTTGAATCTGCCCTCTCTCATACTTATTAACCAGCTTCTCCAAACGCTCCAACTCCCCACGTTCCTCCTTGGGGACCTAACAGAAGCCAACCATGTTGAGGACGCAGAAAATTATCCTCACCAAGTCTCTTGAGAACAATAAATGGAAACTATAATGTTAAGCTAAAGATCAAAAGAAACCTTTCCAGGTGTAGTTGTATTAATAGATCCATCTGCCTCTTTGCCTGGCCAAAGCCTAAGCTTATGCTTCCCTGTCTTCAGCTGTTTTTTCATGTTGAAAAGATGGATGGTAGCCCCACCAATCAATCCTTCACCCTTTCCACAAGAAACATCCCAAACCTTTAGGCAAAAAAAAACAATGTAAGTTAACCAAATCAATCTGATGTAGTGGAACAAGAACGAACTATTAGGCGAATGTGTGGACACACGATAACAACCAAAAGAAATCTTGATCAAGAAGGCTAACACCCAAACAAATCCGAATGTTGAAATTTATTCAATCTTAATTTAGTAGAGTTTGTGTTCCTCTTTGATGCAATTCAAGAAAGAAACATGAAGTATTCGTGCAGACAGGGCATAACAAGTACATGTAGGTAAAGCGGCTGTACACAAGGTCTCTCCTTCGCAAACAAACAAATTGGCACAACAATACAGACATGAAACAAAGTTAAGCGGCAAATATTAAGATGGTTCCTAAAAATAAACATCAACAGAGCCTTGAACATTGGATTAAAGAACTTGTAACAAATAGTAAAGCATCATTTATAGCGGCTAGGAATATGATGATAACGCTCTTGACTCACTGTAAATGCCAGTTGTGAGTTCGCAGTCAAGTCTCTATACTTTGTACTCAAAGTGATAAGTTCATTCCAGCAAAATGATGGAGCTCCTGTTTCCAGCCTGCCCACAGAAAGGTTCTCAATTATATTATTAGTAAAAGAATTTAGAAACTTACATTTAGAAATACTGCTCTTTTACATCCAGTTTCTATTGTAGTTAAACTAGAAATTGTCAAATATGTTTTCATAAAAGAAACCTTGTTCTCATGGGAAGTCCAAAGGGAGCACCATCTATATACAAAGTACTCTCCACATACAGCTCTGCCTTTCTCTCCTCCGTTGTAGAATCAACATTATCTACACAATTAAGAGGAAACAAAAATTGTAAATGCAGAGGTCACACAATTATGATAACCAACAACACTGTCAGCCCAGGTTCCCTTTTCCCAAACACCAGATTTAACTTTGGTCTTCTCAGCTTAATGGAAACTAGTATAGTACTACAATTTAACTCAAGAACCGAGCTTTAATGATCCGTCAAGCTGATATTAAGACAATATGAGACTAGGGTCTAAAATCTTAACACTGAAAAAAGTTAGTTACATTATTTCTTCACATCTCCATAAATTCTTGGATGAACAGTTACAAGGTACCTGAGAGAATAGTCTACAGGCAGCCCTGATATCATATTTATCAACAACCAAAAGAACCCAAAAACCCCAATGGCTTGAGGAAATAATCAAGCTACCTATTCCCCAACTTCCTCCTTTTCTTATTCAGCGTAGTACTATAATTTAGTTCAAGAACCGAGCTTTAAGGATCCATGAAGCTAAAATGAATACAATAGGAGACTAGGGTCTAAAATCTTAGCATTGAAAAAAGTATTCACATCTCCCTAATTTCTTGGAGGCACAGTTACAAGGTACGTGGTAGTCTGCACAGTAGCCCAGATACCATATTTATCAACAACAGAAAAAACATAAACCCCAATGGCTTAAGGGAAAAACCAAGCTACCTTTCCCCAAATTCTCTTCTTTCCTTATTCAACTTATTACTACAATTGAGTTCAAGAACCGTGCTTTAACGATCCATGAAGCTAAAATGAAGACAATAGGAGACTAAGGTCTAAAATCCTAGCATTGAAAAAGGTTTGGTAGTACATTATATTTCTTCCCAGTTCCCATCTCCCTAATTTTTGGAGGCACAATTACATATTACCTGGTAAATAATCTGCAGGCAGCACGGATACCATATTTATCAACAGAAACAAAAACCATTAAACCCCAATGGCTTGAAGAAACAATCAAGCTCACTATTCCCCATATTCTCTTCTTCTTTTCTTATTCAACATAGTACTATGATTTAGCTCAAGAACCGAGCTTTAAGGATCCATGAAGCTAAAACGAATACAACAGGAAACTAGGGTCTAAAATCCTAGCACTGGAGAACGTTCCCATCTGCTAAGTCTTGGAGACACAGTTACTAGGTAACTGGTATCATAGTCTACAAGCAGACTTGATACCATATTTATCAACAAGAGAAAAAACCATAAACCCCAATGGCTTGAGGGAATAATCAAGCTACCTATTCCCTAACTGCTCTTCTCATTTTCTTATTCAGCACAGCACTACAATTGAGCTCAAGAACCAAGCTTTAACGACCCATGAAGCTAAAATTAAGACAATATGAGACTCGGGTCTAAAATCCTAGCAAGGTAACGGGTAGAATAGTCTACAAGCAACCCAGATACCATATTTATCAACAACAACAAAAACCCATAAACTAACTCTCCACAAACAGCGAAATCAACAAGGGAATAAACTCAATAAAGATAAAATAGACCAAGAAATTGGTTATTAAGAAATAGAAAGAACAAACCTGAATCGGAGAGCTTATGTGGTGACAATTTGCCTTCCAACTTCTCAATCCGGAAAGTGACTGGAAGATTAATATCACATGATAAGAAAAAGCGGAACTCGTTCCCACTCATCGCTCTGATTACAGAACTTTGAGAGGAATTTTCAGACAGTTTTCTTCTTGCTGGGTTTTGGATTTTCCGAGTTTTTGCTTGACGTGAGAGTATAGTTCAATGGAGATACGGGATCTCTGTGAACAGACGACTTTTTTCAGGATTCCATTGAAGAGGAACAAATATGGATTAAAAGGAAATTCGAATTTTAATTAAAATCTGAATGTATGAAATTGATTATTTTTGTGGGTATCAGTATAAATTTAATTTTTTTAAAATTTATTGACGAACTCTATTTAGTATGAAGTTTAGCGTGTGTTTGCCGAAAATGGCCTTGTGATCATACTCATCATATATTCTAGGGCAAACATTGTTTATGTTAGTATTTCATGTTCACGAAATTGATTAATTTTCATATATATTCATACATGTGATTTTTTTTGAGTTTATTGACGGACTCCGATTGGCCTGGAATTAGTTGTATTCTTCAGATATGTTCTCATGTAATCCGAATTTATGAAATTGATTATTTTTTCGTGTGTATTAATATACGTTGATTTATCTGAGTTTGTTGATGAACTCGTTTAGCTTGAAATTTGATGTGTCCATCGAAAATAGTGTTGTGATTAGTATTCATCTTGATTTTCATGGCTAATGTTGTTCATTTAAGTGTTTCGGGATCATGAAACTCAAATTTATGAAATTGATTATTTTTTGTGTGTATTAGTATATGTTGATTTTTCTGAGTTTGTTGATGGACTCTATTTGGCCTGAAATTAGGTGTGTCCTTTGAAAATGTCCTTATGATCAATATTCATCATGTTCGCTAATACTAACGATGTTCATTTATGTATCCAGAGTCATGAAATTTGAATTCATAAATTTGATTATTTTTCGTGTGAATTTGTACATGTTATTTTTCTAAATTTTGTTGATGGATTCCGATTGCCCTAAAATTTTGTGTCTCCTTATTGTGATGATTACTTATCATATTTATCATGGCTAACATCATTCACTTTGCATTTTAGGGTCATAAAATTCGAATTCATGAAATTGATTACTTTTCGCGTGTTCTAGTACATCTTGATTTTTCTTGATTTGTTGACCGACTACATTTGGCCTGAAATTTTGTGTGCTTAACGGAAATGACCTTGAGATCAAAACTCATCATGTTCTCCATGGCTAATGTCATTCATTTAGGTGTTTAAGGGTCATGCAACCCAAATTCATGAAATTAATTACCTTTCGTGTGTATTAATACTTGCAGATTTTTCTGAGTTTGTTGACGAATTTCTTTTGGCTTGAAATTTGATGTGTCATTCGAAAATAGCCTCGTGGTTAGTACTCATCATATTCTTCACGGCTAACATTGTTCATTTGGTATTTTAGGGCATAAAACCCGAATTCATGAAATTGATTATTTTTCGTATGTTTCTTCGTACATGTGGATTTTTCTTATTTTGTTGACGGATTCCGATTGGCCTAAAATTAGGTGTGTCCTTCGGATATGGCCTTGTGATCAATACTCATCATGTTCTCTATAGCTAATGTCATTCATTTACGCGTTTGCGGGTTGTGAAACCCAAATTCATGAATTTTTTTTTTTCCGTGTGTGTTAGTATATGTTGATTTTTTTGAATTTATTGGCGTACTCCATTTAGACTATAATTTGGTTTATCCACCGAAAATACGCTTATGAGAATTACCATCATGTTCATCATGACTAATGTCATTAATTAGGTTTTTCAGTGTCATGAAATTTGGATTCATGAAATTAATTATTTTTCATGTGTATTAAAACATGTAGATTTTCCTGAGTTTGTTAACGGACTCCATTTGGCCTTATATTAGGTGTGCACACCGAAGCTATCATTGTTATCAATACACATCATGTTTATTCACCATGGATAACATCGTTCATTAAGGCGTTTCATGATGATGAAACCCGAAATCATTAATTTGATTACTTTACGTATGTATCAGTCCATGTTGATTTTTCTGAGTTTGTTGACAGACTCATTTTGGCCTGAAATTTGATGTGTCCACCGAAAATAATCTTGTGATCAGTACTCATTATGTTCACCAAGACTAACATTGTTCATTTAGTTGTTCCAGGTTCATGAAACCCGAATTCATGAAATTGATTACTTTTCGTGTGTATGTATTAGTACATGTAGATTTTCCTAAGTTTGTTGATAGATTCAATTTAGCCTGAAATTAGGTGTCTCATTCAGAAATGACCTTGTGATCAATACTCATCATGTTTGTCATGGCTAACGTCATTCATTTACCGTTTCAGGATCATGAAACCTAAATTCATGAATTTAATTACTTTTAATGTGCATTTGTGCATGCTGATATTCCTGAAGTTTGTCCATTCCGTTTAACCTTAAATTTGATGAATTCCGAACTTATGATCAATACTCGTTCATATTCATCATTGAAAAATAAATTATACATAGATCAATAATGTGTGGATTATAATATAAAAATAGTAATGCAAAGACTTTTTTTGTGCATGTCTGTGGATATTTTCAAGAAACAACAATAACATATCCGTATAATTTCATAATTAAGGTCCGGTGATGTATGTCAATCTTATCTGATACAGAGGTGGATTTTGATACACTCTCGGCACAACAGAGTGTGAGGGCTTTTTTGTCTTTTTCTCTTTAATCTATATATTGTAACACACATATTTTGTTTCATAGTTTTTGGGTATAAAATATTATTTTTCAAGAAACAACAATAACATATCCGTATAATTTCATAATTAAGGTCCGGTGATGTATGTCGAATCTTATCTGACATGCAGGTGGGATTTGATACACTCGGCACAACACAGTGTGAGGCTTTTTGTCTTTTTTTCTCTTAATCTATATATTGTAACACACATATTTTGTTTCATAGTTTTTGGGTATAAAATATTATATAAATTTCTGCATAACTTATATAATTAGATATTTTACGTAAAAAAGTAAATAAAAACAACCAAACCAGCAATTAAGTAAACAAAAATTTGTTCTTTCTAATAACGCAAACTTTTTAAACGGATTTTGGCCATTCACTTTAACATAATATTAGAACAAAGAAAGATATATCACTCATTACAAATGAGATTACCCGATTAATCCTCGAATGTTAACGAAAAAATATATTATTCTTAAATTTTTATGTATAAAAATAAATATTTCTTATAAAAAGATAAACGTAAAATATAATATTGGTTAGATAATATTTTATTGGTCAGATACCACATTTTGTGGTCCTCGAATTTTAAGACTATAATTTAAAGACAATGAATTAATGGATATTTATCACAATAATTCATTAAATAGTAAAATATTTTTAATCTTGTTTATTTTATAAAATCAAAATATTTATGTATTTCTGTTTTTGTTTTGACTTTTTTTTCCATTTCATCACGTGCTTTATTATTCCAAAAATAAAAATAAATTTTTTTATAGAAAATACTTATATTTTTAAAAAATTCATAATTTAATACTTATTCCTAGTTAAAATTTCTTCAATAACATAATTAAAAAATAATAATAATATATTCAGTATAATATTATAGTTGGGGTTTGAAGAGGATAGAGCATACACAACTTTACTTTTATCTTGTGCAGATAGAGACTACGCTGATAAACACTGACTAAATAAAGATATTAAATTAGATACGAATATAATGAAAAATAACAAGAATAACAACAAAATAATTGTCTCAAAAAGAGAAAAAGGAAATTTCTTCAATAAGATACGCTCTATAATATAATTACTCCCGTCGTTTGAATTTATGTGTCGTACTTTTTGAAAATAGTTATTTCAAATTACTTATCATTTTAGAAGTTTTAAGATAAAATTCATTATTTTTTCATTTTATCCTTAGTAGTCATTCTTTTGCAAGTGACACGAAAAAATGGAAATACGATTACATAATTTGAAATCGAAGGAGTAGGCACTTCAATTTGTTGTTTATCTTTTGTACTTTTTTAAAAAATCTAATTCTTCAATGTGAACTCTCTTTTAATTAAACTTTTAATTAACAATTGTCTTATCATTCCATTTTGCTTTGTCCGCCTACTCTTCTAGACTAATTAAAAAGAAAATCCCCACTTTTCCCTAACAAAGTTTTCATTCTTCTAGAAGCCAAATAATATAATCATCAAACAACAATGTTAATTATTAATTACTAATTTGTTTGCTAATTAAATTCTCTAGATCTCTCCATATATATATATATATATATATATATATATATATATGTTCTAGTATCTTTTCTATCTTAAATTTCTAGATTGAAGTGTAATCGTTGTTGTTGTATCGTAAGAAGGAGGAGAAAATAAGATGAAATTCGATAAGTGTATAAACGTAGATCAAGTTAAAGAAATACAAGACGTCTTTCGTTTCGTGACCTTCCCATATATAGTAATGCTAAAGAAATATGGGAAAACTACGATCCAAGTGAAGAATCACACACCACAATATTAGTACTCAAGATGAAGGCTTGTTTGAGTTCTTCAATCATGGATCGCTAATCAATTTTTCCACCATCAAGACATAATATTTCGTGGCAAAATCATTCATCAAGAAAAACCTATCGAAGATATTATCATGAAAATCGCGGGACAGATATTAATCCCACAAACCAAAACAAGAGGGAAAATAGGGATTATATCACATTTTTTCGAGGTGATAAGAAGGGATTGAGATCATGGTACTGGTTATCATTTGGAATATTAAGATCATTTTCATTACCAGAAATGGAGTTAAGAGACCTCAAGAGAAGACAAAGTAGTAGTAATAGTTTCCTCATCACTTTCTCAATTTCATTTAAGAAAAATTAATGATGAGAAAGTGAATGTAATTAATAATAATAATAGAAGTAGTAATAAGGGTAAAGACAAGGGATTATGGTGTCAATCAAAAAAATTAAGTTGTAGTGACAACTCTTATCATGCAAAGGCAGTGGTGAAGTCATCCATTAGTTACATCCCACAAGTCATGTGACAACAAAATTTGATATCATACAGTTTAACAGTATCGATGAGAGTATTTTGTAAAATTATTATGCGTTCGATGAGAATATTTTATTTAATGGTTATGTGTTTAATTTTCATTATCTAGTTATATGTCGAACCGTTATTACCTTCTCGCCATACTACTTTTAATTCCATCAATATCTAGTTAACGTGAATTTAGGACGGGAATATGTTGTCTCGTAAATTCTCGACACGCAGTCTGCCTACTGGCATGTTGGTTAAGAGTTTTTAACGTCATACGCTGGTAGTGCGCCTGGCATCGAACAGCCGCTAAATCGCGCGCCGCAAGAGAAATGCGAGATGCGATTATAATCGCATTCATGGAATTGACTTATAAATCGCATCCAGAATGCTGACTTTCCTATAAATCGCATCTACGAATGCGATTTAAAGTCCCCAAGAATAAAAGGGCCTCCCTCTCTTCGGTTTATTTCATAATCATTTCATAATTTCAGAGAACACTAGTGGAAACAGTGGGAGAACGAGGTTTCTTGTTAATTTCCTTCCGATTACGCCGTCAAACACGGTCCAAACTCGAATTAATCTCAGATACCGAGGTATTTAGCAGCAAAGAGCATTCCTACGGGTTTAGTTTCGTGAATTCGGTGGCTCATATTTCAACCACCTCTTTTCCTCTCCCGACAATGAAAATGGGAAGAGGGTAAGTCGGACATAATTTGTGGACACTTCGGTGGGGACGAATGTGTCACTAATCTCAAGGAAATTCTGTAAGTGCTGCTGTGGGTCCTCATGAGTCATGCCAGTGAACTGGACACTAGAATGTAATAGCTGCACCATATTCTGTTTCAATTCAAAGTTCCCTCCAGGTTTCGGTTTGCGGATACTAGAGGTCACATTTGTCGCTAGTGGGATCGCCACTTCATGAACTGGTGGGGCTGCCATGGTTTCAGGTAACAACTTCCCTTACCCTATTGGTGGGTGTTGTTGTAACCTCTCCTGAAGTCTATTTAGCTTTCTCTCTAGAGCTTCCCTCCTGCGTAAATGAAGTTGACGTTCAGGTTCAAGCAGCGGTTCCACTAGCTCTCTATTCCTCGCTAGCTCTGCAAGGACAACCTGTCACCTGCAATATATCAGACTAAGACCAAGTTTCTCAACACTTAAGTTTTTCAAAGATAATATTCTGATTTGAACTCAAACAACTCGATAAATTAAACCTATTTTTAGGAGGAGAACAATTTAATTTAATTTTTTTTTTTAAAAAAAGTCATATTATGTTGTCTAATTTGACATTTTCAATGGAGAATATTCCAAAATTTAAGTGGATGGGGTCGGCTATAAAA
>JACEIK010000041.1:518592-594677 GCA_018107945.1 Datura stramonium | reverse complement strand
ATATTAATTAAGAAAAATAGTAAATAACAATTTTATCTATTGCGAAATCTCTTAATAAAGGTCAAAAATTCAATCGACATTTATAAGGCTTTCACACTTTTAATATAGTATAGATTTTTTAGTGTTTGTCTCTGATCAATTATTCTCTTTTTCTATTAATTCAGTAACTAATTTTCCGTCGGGTATAATGTTGTTGTCCCCTTTCCTCCCCCTCCTCCTCCTTTTTTTCTCCTAAGATATAATCTTTCGGGTAAAACTCATTTTGAGGGGTGGGGTCGTAACGACTTCTCCATTTTCAAAGCTCTAACGCGATATATATATATATATTGATTAAGAGTGAAAAAAAATCAAATTGACGTTTGCTTTGGTTAATTAATCTTTTATAAGCCGATGGTCTATCGAAAATAGCCTCTCTACCTCGATAGAGATATGACTTGCATATATTTTATCCTTTTCAGACCTCACTTTATTGTCGGACCTAAAATATGTGATTAATATGAATTAAATAATCTTGTCCAAAAAAGTCTATGAATATCACATGTGAATTATTTGTGATGAGAGTTTGCCAGCCAATCAATATTGAGTTCTTTTAAAATCCCCATGTGCTCCTCTTACCTGTTAAGTCAATTGCTCCAAAAGTGGCTAACATAATAAAATCAAGAATATATATATATATATNTATATATATTTTAAAGATCCCTTATTTAACACTGTTCCCTATTTCCCAGGACCCAATAGTGGAGTTTGTATGAAAAATTGGAGGTTCGAGAAAGGAAAATACGGGAGGGGATTATAAGATAGGAAATAAATATTTATTAATAAAGTAAAAGTTTAAATAGTCAATCAACGGACGATTAAGATATCTCTATTATCAGTTGGGTTGTTATGATTCCTCTATTATTTTTAAGGCTTAAGTCGGTAGCTTAAATTTATTAGAATATTATATTGGCATAATACATAAATATACACTTAAATTTGGTCTACTCAAACTTTGAGAGTGGATATTTAGGTACCTCAACTTGGTTTCAATTGACAACTAAGCACTCCAACTAGTCCTCACTATGTCTTGCGGACACACGATGTTGACGTGACACATGACACAGTGAAACCAAGTTGAGATGCCTAAACGATCATCTTGTAAGTTGGAATGCTCAATTGACACAATGAAACCACGTTGAGGTGCCTAAATGTGCATTTTCAAAGTTTAAGTGCTTAATTGCCAATTGAAGTCAAGTTTGAATGTATATTTATCTATTATGCCTATTATATTTAGACACTCAAACTACGTGTGATTTCAATTAGATACAAATTTTTAATTTTTTTTTACCTAATATTTTGATTCGTCTAGTTGGTAGTTGATGTATGTTTTGGATAGACATTTAGCGATAATTCAGATAGAAAACTTACACACTTAACAAAAAATTACGATACTTTACGTGTATTTTTTGACCTGTGACTCAAATAATTATGACGAAACCCATCAATTACTCCGTGATTGTGTATGGCAAAAGACAGATAATTTTTCAGTGGTATTTGAATGGAGTATACTAAAAGACACTGCATTTTCTATGGCCAGAAAGAAGGCGGCGATTAATTTGGTTAATGAAAATTGTCAACTTTCATTAAGTAGTACTTAGCAATCTTGGATCAAATCTCTTACTATAATTCCAGAATTCTTTTAGAGATCTGTGCATCTGGGTATTCCCCATTTTATAGTGTGCTACTTGGGTCATCTTCATTTTGCCTCCAGTACTTGTTTTTCTTCTTGTCTCATTGTTTCTTGAAACCCCACAAAAAATTTGGGATTTGTGCTGTTTCTCTGTGTTTTTTCACTGTGTATTGTTTTGCCACTCAACCCTTATTGTCGGTATAAAATCCGACCCATGTGATACATGTTGCAAAATCTGCAAAAAAAATCCAGTCTTTGTGTTTGATTTGTTTTGTTTTGTTTTCAGTGTACAGATTTAATTCATGGAGAATTTTTTGCCCTATGTAATTTGCTTGTCATTGTTGTTTCTGGGAACTTGTTATTGTTCCATTAATGTAGAACAAGAGAAGGATAGAATCACTTATTTGCCTGGACAACCAGAAAATGTACAATTCAATCAGTACTCAGGTTATGTGACTGTGAACGAGCAAGCTGGAAGGGCATTGTTTTACTGGTTGATTGAGTCGCCAACGACTCGTAATCCTGAGAAAAGGCCACTTCTTTTGTGGCTTAATGGAGGGCCAGGATGTTCTTCTGTAGCTTATGGAGCTGCTGAAGAAATAGGCCCCTTTCATATTAATGCTGATGGGAAGACACTTTACCTAAATCCTTACTCCTGGAACAACTGTATGTGTGGCTGCTTTAGAACAATTCTGTGTTTTAAATCTGTTTACTCTTTGTCTTTCTAATCGAATCGTATTGTGGGCAGTGGCGAATTTGCTTTTCCTTGAATCACCAGCTGGAGTTGGTTTTTCATATACAAATACCTCCTCAGATTTGTATAATGCGGGTGATCAAAGAACGGGTAAGGATAATTGAATAATTGAATGTTAGTCATTATGTGTGTGCTTTTGATGTCAGAAATCTTGAAGATTCATAGTAGGCTATTGGACGTAAAAATGTGATATTTGAAGAGAACTAGTATTTGGACTCGAGTTGTGTTTGGATATGCATTTAACTTGGAAAAAAGTTGAAACCTTGGGAGTGGATTTTTTAAATTTTTTTGGATAATTGGTCAAAACCACTTTTCAAACTTGAAACTCATCTTCAAAAAAAATAATCCAATGTATAACCAAACGCTGTTTTGATTAATTATTATTATTTTTTTTTGAGAAAAAAGTGAAAATTTTTTGTATGGACAAGCGGGAACTATTATGTTGTCTAAGCTGAAATGCTGAACCCTGGCCTTTCAATTTGTAGCTGAAGACACCTATCAGTTTCTTATCAAGTGGTTTGAAAGGTTTCCGCAGTACAAGCATAGAGAATTTTACATTGCTGGAGAAAGTTATGCAGGTTCATTATGACACACCAATAAATTGCATCTATCTTTGTTATTCTGTTAGTTACTTGAACATATTTTGCCAACATCTAGTATCATAAGGTACTAATTCCATATTTATTGAATGTGTTTAGGGCACTATGTTCCACAGCTATCTCAACTTGTCTACCAGAGAAACAAGGGAATCAAGAACCCAATTATTAATTTCAAGGGCTTTATGGTAGTAGTAGTGAAATTTTTGAGTGTTTAATGCAATTTTAAGTTATAGTTTTCATCAAGGTCTACTTCTGTCTGACTGTTGTTTTAGGTGGGGAATGCTGTTACCGATGATTACCATGACTATGTTGGCACGTTTGAGTACTGGTGGACTCATGGCTTGATTTCAGATTCTACATACAAGCTTCTCCAGCTAACCTGTGACTCGGGATCTTCTGAACATCCTTCCACTGATTGCACCAGAGCTCTTCTTCTTGCGGACCAAGAGCAGGGAAATATTGACCCATATAGCATATATACTCGTCCTTGTGCCAGTACTAAAGCACTTCGGCGCAACCTAAGGGGTCATTATGTGAGTCTTTTCTTTTTATGCTCTCTTCTCACTCCACTTCTTGATGGCAAATGTAGGTAATTGTTGAATGATTAACTAAGGTTGATAAAGAGTAATGAGATAAACTACTTGTGATGATTGCACACTTTCAGAACTCTAGTTTGCTGAAATGACCAGAGAAGCATTACTGCATGCTTAAAAAAATCATAAAGATAGATAAGATCCTGCTTTGTGAAAGATTTGGAGTTTTAGGCTATATGGTTGAAAACGTGCACACTTTGAATTGGTATCTCAATCTGAAGTAGAACCCTCTTTCTGGTGTCTGACATGGCAAGTGGTTAGCTTTACCATAATTTTACATCCTTAAAGATGACTAACAAAGATCCCAAAACATTACTACCTTCTTTTTTTACCTTGTGGAAAATTTTGAAGTTCTTAATCCTTTGTCAAAATGAATGCATCTAGTAAAGAAATGTCCCCTTATGAAATAGATCCCTTTCTCAGTGGATTAGTGTTTTATGCTGGTACGCTCCAATGGTTAAGTTACACTGGAAGATCGCATTTTTGGTGGTCCAGAGGCGCTGAAGGTTTATTATCCAGGTGCTTGTATTTTCATTTTTGAAATACTTGTCTGGTCATGCATGACAGAGAACACAAGCATTAATGTACCTTTCTCGTGGAGTGGGTAATAATGATTCCTTTTTTAGTGAGTCACTGCTAGTAAATGACAACTATAACTTTATCCGGTATGATTTCTTTTATTTTTTTTCCAAATGGTCTATCTGTGATATTAGGACGTAGAAAGAAAGCTTAATTTAGCTTAGTAAACTCTCTCTGAAAAGTGCCTCTTCAATATAGTTTTTGGAGGGAGAAGATTAGGATTATCATTAATTTTTAAGAACTTGCATCATTTTTGTGGGCACCTCCAGTAGGCAGATGGGAAATAAAAACCTGTGGATGTTGTTATATCATAAACATCCATCCCCATCCGCACCTTCTTTCCCCTTCAAAAAAGAAAAAGACAGAAGAAAAAACTCTCATAGTTCGTTGCCAGAAGATCCAAGCTGTTATTCGCTTACCATTGATGACATGCTTGTTGCAGATTTCCATTTACTTTTTTCCTTTTCAGTGGCTGTTTCCACACAGTAAAATTAATTAATTCTTTAGACTTGCAAAACAAGCCCGTCAACTGTAAGGAAACCTGTCCTGACGCCAGCAGTTCCCCTCAAGTCTCCTTTCTTAACTAGTAATCCCCATATCTTATTTATTAAAATGTGCCAGATTTTATTATTAAGATATGTCTTCACACCTATTTAAGTATGGAATTTTTTATCAATCTGGACTTCACTGTTTGGTATTGTACATCTAATGTTGATATTTATGTCCTTTTGGTAGTTTGGAAGTCCTCAATTTAATTCGTGGGTGTTCAGGTTTTTAAACTTATCTTCCTGTTTCAAAAATGTAGCCATGGATGTCCCGAGCATATGACCCATGTACCGAGAGATACTCTGAAGTTTATTTTAATCTCCCAGAGGTACAAAAGGCATTCCATGCTAACGTAACTAAGGTTGCCTATCCTTGGAAAACATGCAGGTCTGTTGAAAAACTTAGGAAGTTTCAAGTTTCCTATCTCCCAACTTGTCGATAGCTTTTAATTGGATTGTTTTTGGTTTCCAGTGATATTGTTGGAAACTACTGGGATGATTCTCCTCTGTCAATGCTTCCCATCTACCAAGAGTTAATAGCTGCTGGCCTCAGGATATGGGTATTCAGGTAAACTAAGTCTCTCCTTCTTTTGACATCTTTTACAGCTCTGTTTTCATTGTGTTATTGGACCCCATTTTCAGTTTTGGTTAACCTCTTTCCAAAATTATTTAACTATCTGTAGTCGGAAGTGACATAAATACTATACCATAACTTGGTGGTACAGTAGCCTATCCATTTATTCTCTTTTTTTTATGGGTGATTTAATCTTCTTGGATGCAAAAACTAGTATTACTATGAAAGTCAAGATCTCCCGGTTGTATCTTTAACAAGCACTTAAATCAAGCAAAGAATGGCGTTTGATTCTGAAAATATATCTTTCTTATGGTTCAAATGTTTAAAATTCACTGATTACCAGTATTTCATAGAAGAGATATTTATGAATGTACTTATCATCAAAGTAGTTTGAATTTAAGTTCATAGGCAGCTAGTGGAAAGGTTATACTAAGTGATCCTTGATTTAAGCTGCAATTGCCATTGCTTCCCAAGTAAAGCTGTCGAACTAGTTCCTAATCTTTAGCAGGACAGGATGTCTATAAGCAACGCAGTCAAGCACAGAAGTATTGTTATTCAAACATGAGTTACTAGGTCGTCTCTAACGTTTAAATACTATGCAACTCCTACAAGGTTTACTTTAGCATCCTACTTTCTCATCCTCTCTTCTTTTTCCTGTTTTTGTTTTTTCCCGTCGTTCTTTGTCTTCAGTGAAGGTTTTGTTTTCTTTCAAGTCAGATCCCACCACTAAGAATTTATAGAATGACCTTGAACATCAAATAATTAAGTCATTACTATTGATGTATAGATAATGTTCTTTAATGAACCTAAAGATGAATAAGTAACTTTTGGTAAAGATGAATACCTTGAACATTAAATAATTTAAGTCAGTCTTAACAATCGAACTTGTATTTGACATGGTTGATATTGCCTGGAAAGGGTTTGGGATAATGTTGTGTTGGGAGATTTTGTCTAAACCAGGAGCCTAAACTTTGGTAGTTGTATACCCAATAAATTGTTTCTATCATCTAGAGGACTTTGGCTTCCTTGTTCCTAGATCTTGTCTGTTTGGCACTCATCTCACTGTCCCTGGCCAGGTTTCATAAAAACAGGTTGCAGTACACCAGATCCCTTGCCCTTCATTCATCCTTTTCCTTTGGTTATCCCGAATTGTTATTTACATGCACAAAATTCATCTATAAAAATTCTCTCTTTCTCTTTGAAGAAATGGTAGGTTTTCGGCCCTTGTTCTTCTATGCAATTGTTTTGATAATTTTTATGCTAAGAGTTGCTATGCTAGTGAGGAATACTGCATTATTTCAGTTACTCCTTTTCGGATAAGATTCAATATGGTAAAGTACTTTGATTAACTTCTATGAAGATGCATTTCGGAAGTGGCTTGTTAATCCTTGTGATCATTATGAGGTTGTTTCTGGTGCGCGATTGGTAAAAGATGTGAAAACACGTTGTAGGAGACGGAAGTGACTGCTAATTTTAACTGAATATAGTACTTTTTCTATCCTTACCCAATTATGTATAGCTGATTTTTGTTGGAAACATTCATTTGGCTTTCCAGATGAAGAATATCAAGTATGAAAGACGAGCTGGAAGCGTCTCATATTATGTATCTTTACTTCTAACTAAGTCATAGGATGGGCTGATGAGTTCGTGTCATCTTGAACTCATCATTGTTTATGCAGAAATGACTCATAACAACAGCATGAACAAAATTTTGATTACGCCTTATTTCTTCAGCCTATCTTAATCAGAACCTGATTTTCCCAAACATCTAACGTTATTTGCAGTGGGGATACTGATTCAGTTGTTCCTGTAACCGCAACTCGATATTCTATAGATGCTTTGAAGCTTCCAACTATCACCAACTGGTACCCTTGGTATGACAATAAAAAGGTCAGTCATAAATGGACATGCAAACTGTTCTCTTCTTGGAAACTTTGCATCTTTTCCTCTCCTGTATCGGAATTCATGCTTTCATTTGTCTCTGTCGTTGTATTCTATGAATAGGTTGGAGGATGGAGCCAAATATACAAAGGGTTGACCCTTGTAACTGTAACAGGAGCAGGGCATGAGGTGCCTCTTCATCGCCCTCGTCAAGCTTTCATTCTATTGAGATCATTTTTGGAGAACAAGCCCATGCCAAGCTAAAACCTGCAGGTTCCTATGTCTACATGAAAAGAAACAAAGTGAAAATCTGTCGATTAATCGTGTTGTCAAAGGATCAATCGCTCATTTCTTTCCCCTCGACTGGCATCTTAGTAAAGGCCGCGGGGAGATTCAAGACTGTTGCACCTCAATAATGCTGTACAATGGCAACATTAGAAATTACATTCATAAATTAGTTTGAATTCATTGTATAGATAAATACATTCCATGTAAAATGGAGTTCCCAGTTGAAGACATTCTTATAGGGAGACAAATTTGACTCCATGCAACTTTAGCTTTTCCAAAGATCATACTGTAGACAAATCTATGTATTCTTTATTAAGTATTGTACCTTGTGCTGTGGTACTTGTGCACCTTGTTTTGCCAAATTCCTCTCTAGGAATCTTTACACAAATAACCGGTCGAATTCATTATTTATTTTTTGCAGTTGGTATATATAGATTATATACTAACTACATAAATATGATTATACACGTGAAATTTGGCAAGAAAATATATTCATTTTTATTTGTCCACTTTAAATTTTGCAAGACTTAATAATAATTAACATGAGTATTTTATCCTAATAAGTCTTGGTTCTTGAGAAAATAAAAGCTTTTCTCTTAATACGTGGAAAATGTAAAAATATATTTTTTGTATTATGAACAAGTAAGAGTGAACGAACCCAATATTAATTTGTGAGTACTTACTTTAAAAATTTATAAACTTGAAATATTGATTTCACCATTCTATTTGAAAGCTATACTCCGTTTGATTGATGGTATAAAAGCCTGTTTGGATTGATTTATTTTAAGTGTGTTTAAGCTAATATAGCTTTTAAGCACTTCTGTAATGTTTTGATAAGTTTAAAAAGTGTTTTTAAGCAGATATTTTTCAAAATAATAAAAATAAGTCAAAAGTCATAAGGTAGAAATGCAACCTTACGACTTTTGGCTTATAAGTTCTAAGCCATTAAGTCAAACCAAACCGACCTTAAATTACTAAATCAATTACAATATAAATTTTATCTCAAATTTAATTATAGAATATCCCACCTTATCTCACGTATCAAATATAATACCAAAATGATAAACATAGTTCTTTTTTAGGATTAGTTTTTGATTATAGACACTCGTGGTCCGAGCTTTCTCGAGGCCCTTGCATAGCGGAGCTTTAGTGTACCGGGCTGTCCGTTTTTTGATTATAGAGTATCCAAACAGCCCCTTATACTTTCTAGCTAAAAGGAACACTCTACTAGAGGAGCAGTTGTATATTTGCAGGGGAATCTGCATCACTGCATTTTTGCTCAGTTCAGAGGGGAAGAAATTTAGTTGCTTGCCCATAATCTTGAATACCGAGTGAGTAATTGAAGATAAATCAATCAAGAAAATGAATGTTGTAGCAGCAGCATCAGTTGTGGATCCATTGCAAGTACCGTACTGTTGGAGAAAATCCCTAAGCAGGAAGAAGAACCCAAATTGTGTTGCCACTGCTAGTGTTGGTTCTCTTGTAATTGAAACCAATCAAGGTCAGCAAACTTCGACTTCTACAGAAACCCCAACAACAGCCCTGTCATCGGTTGCAGCTCGTCGACTCATATTGCTTCGACACGCGAAGAGTTCATGGGAGAATCGCTCTATTCGGGGTACCCATCTTTAGCCACTAAAAATCTAAAAAAATGTGCTTGATTACGAATAGCTTTGATCAGCTTATATTGGAGTATGCAACTTTTTTAGCAGTAAGTGAAACAGTGGGTTTTAATCCATTACTGGAGCTATATCCATGAACTTCTTGTTTTTCCCCTCCCTGTTTAATTCAGTAGTTTTAATGATTAGTTCATTACTCAAGCTATATCCATGAACCCCTTTTCTTTTCCCTGTTTAATGCAGTACTTTTGGGACTCGTTTGGTTTGGGAACAAGTTATCCCGGGATTGTTATCCCATCCTGAATGTGGAATAAAGATAACACTATAATCCCGCGATAACTAATACCCCACCAAGGTTAAACTCATCCTGAAGTTAATCCCGGGATCAGTTTATCCCTCGTAGCAAATGACGAACCTAAATGATTCAAATTTGTGCTATTAGGGGTACCAATTTCCGTTCTATTTGAAAGCTAAATGATAATACTGTACTACAAGGCGCACGATATTGACTTTTCATTACTGAATTTGGGTTATTTTGTTGAACGTGATGTAAGACGTTCTTTTAAATTTTGTAGGGATTGAAAAAAAAATTGCTTTTTTTTCTATTTGGTCGTCTTTGGTTGAAATTTGGGCCAGCTAGTAGTATTTGTTCTCATCAGTGACTAGTTCAGAGGAAATCATAATTGAAAAGGAGAACCTTCCAATTCAGGCATATACAGTTGTCTGTGGGTGCATTTAGTCAGTTTCACTAAAATTAGTCTTAGAATTATAAAATTAAAAGAATGTTTTACAATAAAGTAATGACTTTTACCTCTAAGTGGTTTCATTTTTTCTCGAGTTCAACATTATTTCTCTTTAGTTCTGTAATGGACTTGCCTCTTAAATATGCACCTGAATTGAAGTCACTCCATATGTCTTCATCTTCCAGGTGCTTTCAAATGAAGAACTGAATATATTCTTGTTGGGTGAAGTCTGAATAACCGAATTATATTCTTGTTTCATTTCGAAAATATAGTAGCATTTCCCTGATGCAGAAACAAGAGAAGGCCTGAATTTGGTCTTTATGTTTGTTTTCTCTTGTAATCTATGCAGAGCAGTAGTACAATATTTTCTTTTGCTTCATATAAATGGGTAAATTAGGATTGAAGTGGAGAGAGACAGGAAGGAGGACTCTTTAGATTCTGGTTTTGACAACTGTGAGTTGTAATGGGTGAGACATAGCTCAATTTTGATGCTCCAATGACTTTCATTCTACAGCTCATGCGAACATTCCTCTTGTAAAAGAAACAATTACAGAAAAAGTTCATTGTGTTGCTCTATAAGCAAAAAGGTAGCTCTATTCATAGGTTTAACATAATACTTCATCATTATGTTCTTGAGCAGATCATGATCGTCCTTTGAGTAGGACTGGACAACTTGATGCTATCAAGCTCTCGCAGAACCTCCTAAAACTGGGCTGGATTCCACAACTTATTTTATCAAGGTTAGTGGTTCTTTAAGAATACCTAGAGAGGAGATTGCTATGAGAATTTTAAGCTGCTTAAGAAGTATGTTGATATTAACAAACTAAGTGATCATTTTCATTTTCCTTATGGCATAGTGATGCACTGCGAACGCGGGAAACACTGCAAATAATGCAGGAGCAAGTCCAAGCCTTTTTGGAAGCTGAAGTACATTTTATTTCAAGCTTTTATTCTGTTGCAGCAATGGATGGGCAGACAGCTGAGCACCTACGACAAGCAATATGTAAATACTCTAGGGATGAGATCTTGACAGTCATGTGAGTTCTCCTTCTGCTTGTGCTTCTTTAGAGGTGGCATTTGACATAAAGGAAGAGCATTAATACATTGCAGACAAATCTATTATGGGTGATTCAAAAGATTAGAAATTTGTAGGACTACATGAACGGAGAGCTCAAACGTTTGCTTGGATTATTGTACAAACAAATAAGTCTCACACACAGCTAAAAATGTGAAGGGTAAAGGGGCGGAAAGTTTATTGTGAAATCATATTATAACAGGCTAATAATGAGGAAGAACATGAATTTTCTACCTTTCTCGATATGAGTGCTTAGGTATGCATCCGGGTGGCCTAGTGGTCAATAAAGTGGAGGGACCACGAGGTCTCAGGATCAAATTCCAGTGGAGGCAAAAACCACTAACCGATTTCTTCCCATCTGCCTAAGCTTTGGTATGCAGAGTTACCCAGTACCAATGCTGATGGGAGTTAGCAAGCCCGGTGTAATAGTCTAGGTCCACGCAAGTCGCCCGGATACCACCATCATAAAAAATGAGTGTTCATTTGTTCCTTCTCTGTATATAAATTATGCTGTACATATGAAATATTTTGGGAGTTGAATTGGGTGATGTCAAGATCGTTAGATAGATGACTAGTATGGATATTCTGCTGGAAGATACGGAGGAGACTATCTGAAATATCTTCCTTATCACTTTTTTGGATCATATGGAATGAGAGAAACTTAAAAGCATTTGAAAGAGTTAAAGAAAACTGCTTTCTACAATTTGTTATTTTTTGTATGCTCTTGGAATATAAATGATATTTCAGTCTGGACTCAAGATTGACAACTAGACGGTCTTTGTAGATAATCATGTTTTTGTGAAATCCTCTACTTTTTGCATACAGTTTGTGTCCAAAAGGGTTTTACCATTACTCGAATTATTAACTCCATAAATTCCCCGGACCCCGCACATAGTGGGAGCTTAGTGCACCAGACTGCCCTTTATAAAAGAATTGGATTTGTTCAACCTTCTATTTCATCTCCGGTTGGAGAAATGACAGTACACTTATGTCAATTTATAGTTTTTGGGTAAGGTGCTTCATAGTAAAATATTGAAATTTAATCCTCTATTCAGGTGTATGGGACATAATAGAGGATGGGAGGAGGCAGCCTCAGTGTTTTCAGGTGTTACTGTAGAACTAAAGACTTGTAATGCTGCTTTGCTTGAAGCCACTGGGAAGTCGTGGGAAGAGGTATTGTCATTTTTCTGTAACTGTTGGTTCCATTTTCCCAGTCCTACTTTTGCAAATTCAATTGCATCATGAATGTTAAAGTAGCATATGGTAAGTTGGTATACAGAGTTCCAATGTGAAGTGAAATGCTATTGACCCCAAAATAGGGCCCATTATTACTTTAGGGTATCTTTTTCCAGCCCTCTTCCTGCTATCGGATTCAAATGAATCTGATATCTGCTCCCCCTAGCTTTTGTCATTCCAAGCTAATTCTCTCCTGTCCTTAACCAGAACTCCTAACAAGCTACTTTCCTGATATAAACAGTCATTAAAACCTCGTTCCTGTCAAACGAATCTGATCTATGGTAGTTATCTGTAGTTTGGTAGCTAGGAATTTCCTGAACTCCATTGTTGTTTCCTTTTATCTTATTAGAAAATGACAATCTGCTTTAAAGACTTCATTCCATTGGCAGGTTAGTTCAGGAAAATTAACAAAGACCTTGCAAGCAAATGAGTATCAGCTCAACAACAACTACTCCTCAGTCCCAAACAAGTATGGGTCTGCTATATGAATCCTCCTGACCATGGTTATCCAATGAATTCATTTCAACCCAACTTTATACAAAATAAAAATAAAAAGTAGTAGAAGTTCTATGTATTTTCTATCAGCAGAAAAATCTTTATTAGGCTAAAAGACTCTTAGAAAGCATATTACCTAAAGTAAACATACTAACATGACCGAAACATTTTCCCTCCATTATGCCCTATTTTTTGCTAAGTCTACATGGATTTCAAGAGATTGTAGGTCTTCAAAGACAACTTCCTTCCATGTGATTTTATGTCTACCTTGTTTCCTTTTAACACCTTGACTCACCATTGTATCACACTATGGGCCGATGCATCTTGAGGTCGGTGACAGGACATGACCAACTATCTCAAACAACTTTCTCTCATTTTATCCTCAATGTGCACTATTTGCACCTTCTGGCAAATGTGGTTATTTTTAAATTTGTCTAATCTTGTATAACTGCATATCCATCTTAGTATCCACATCTCTAAGACACTCGTTGTGTGAATCTGATGGATTTTAGTGGCCCAACATTCACTCCTAAGAGTATATATCACAAGTTGAGTGTGAACTAAAATATTAGGTCCGAGTGTTTGGCTTGTGACCGAAATTTAGGCGGGCAGTGCTGGTTGATTTCTTAGTAATCTGCTCTGAATTGAGGGAAGTCAGTTGATTTCATACTACACTTTCTCCCCTTGCTTCTATAAAGAGTCATTAATTGATGAATGTGTTTTCCGATAGTTGGAATATGTAATATTCTGTTCCATCTTTTGCTTTTTCCTTTTTATCTCCCTAACTGGTTCTTTGCAACTTGAAACTGTATGTTGAGCAACCTAAAATCTTGTGAAGTCAAAATCATCTTTTGCATTTAAATGTTATGTGCTGGAATTAGGTTATTACGATGTACGAATAGAAAGGCAGACATTTCTAAAGAGAATGTGGCTCTTTATAGATACTTCTAATCGTGGATACTGTTTCTTGAAAAGTGAACTCCAGAAACAGGAAGAGAACAACTTAAAGACACATACTTGTCTGTGAGGAACCACATCCAAATCTCTAGATGTATTGATGATGTGTGCACTTTATGGAACTTTATAGCTTCATAAGTCGCAAAATCAAGTTTCAGAAATCTTTGATCCTCTCTGACTTAAGTGTTCTCCTCAGGCATTTTCTCTGGCTGGACCTGGTGGGTGGAAACTTCAAGGGCTTGTGAAGCCAGACAGTGCTGTTTACAGTTATTTTAGTTGAAGAAATATATAATCAAGCCATTGAGAGACCAGCAGCCCCAGAAAATGCAGGATTGAAGCAGCGCGAATTGCAAATTTTCGGTTGCTTGTTGCAAAGCTTATTCAGGTATCTTAGTACCACCACCACCCGGGCCTTGCATGCTCAAGGGATAAGATTAATATTTCATAAGTGTAGCTTGGTGCTTCACTTACGATCGAGCTGGTCATTGAGATGTATTTGTTTTGTACAAAAAAGTTTATATTCGCAGGTGGCTATGCGCGTATGAACTATCTCATGTGTAGAACAGCTTGTTGAATAATTCAGGCCAGTTGGACAGCTTGTTTTGCTAGATTTATACTCATGTAACCACTATGTAAGGGCAGCCCGGTGCACTAAAGCTCCCGCTATGCGCGGGATCCGGGAAAAGGTTGGACTACAACTATGTAGCAGAACAATATATTTGTAAATTTGATTTTGGCCAAAAGTCTATTGAACTAAGACCTTTGTGGGACTTGCACATTTTTCTGGTTGAATTCATAAATTTAAAGCCTTGATATGGGGAGAGGTTGTTAAGCAAATGATTTTGTCAGTTTGACATTCCTTTCAAAAACATGGTCAGTCTGAGGCTTCTATCTTTATCGACTCCACCTTGTTTGGGACTGAGACATTGTCATCGTCGTTGTTGTTATTAAGTTTGCATGAGGGTTGTGTGTTGATTGTTTGTGTGCTCGAAAGGACGGACTATGATTGTATCATTCCCTAATGGGCACCATAGACATATGAAAGATGTTGTCAATTACAAGTGAGACTTTAAGGCATTAGGGCGTGACTCTCTTTCTTTTTCAGACCTCGAGATATTTTTAACGGCAAAGGATGACCAAAAATTCAGAGTTGTGATTCAAATTTCTCTCGATCCATCTCCTATTAAAGACTATGCTACAAGCTCTTCTCGGTTATAAATACATCATAAGGAGGTTCACATTTCTCATTATTCGAGAATATATCACACTTGAGCCCTCGAATAAAAAAAAGGAAAAATAAAGTGGTGACAACTTTTCTTGATAAACAGAACGCATTGCTTTAACTGTAAAATCAAATAAAACAATTTCACTTTTACTTATATTGATTTTATTTATAGTTTTAATTATTCGATTTTATTCTTAATACATTTATAAGATCAAGTAAAACATACAAAAGCTTTTAGAAAGTGATTCATAAGAAGAATATCTCATTACTATTTAAAATTGGATAATTAAATAACTTTGGTTATTGTAGGAAAATGTAAGCTATGATTTTATATGATTTTAAGAGAAATCTCAATTGTTAATTGAGAAAAAAATAAAAGGGAAAAATATATAAATTTATCCTTATTTAATGAGAAATATNCTATAATTTAAGTATAATTTCTTCACGAATTTAATGATCACTTAATATTATGATATTTGTATTGTATATATCTTTTATTATTAATAAAGCTCTAGCGCGAAATCGACTTCACGCATACAATATATTTACTAATAAGTAGGGTAATATTAAATCAAAAGTCTAAATAATAATCAAAATTGCTCAATTTTGAATAATATAATCCAATTAGAAGATTAATGAGTAAATAAAAAGACATCTCGGTGTATAAAGCTTTCATTATATGCACGCTTCGAGAAAAAGTTGAATCATAAAGATTTATTTATACGGTCTTACCTTGTATTTTTCCGAGGAATTTTTTTCCACATGATAACAAAATTGCTCGATTTAGAATAATACGGTGGAACTAGAAGATTAATGAGTAAATAGAAAGGGAGCTAACAGTATCAAAAATTATAGTAGGACAATAAATATCTTACTATTCTTAATTAGCGTTTTTGAGTTCAAGCTCTAAAAATAAAATCATCCAAGTATTTTGCGCTAATTCAAATTATTTGAATTTCGAAACGAGTAATAGACAAGGGCGAGGAATTAAAAGGGCAGTTCAGAGTTTGGAGAAGAGCTGAACCATAATAATCTATTATATGCCACGTTACTCTGTATTTCTGCAAGAGGTTGTTTCTACAACTTTAAGAGTGTGAGATAAGCGGATGGAAAATACGCAACCTAACTAACAACAACTAAGATTTCCGACAGTGATAATTGAACTAATCAGATAGGCCGCTCTGAACTTAGAGCTAGAGCTTAATTGAAAATTAACGTCAAATCCCAGCTATCCAAAATATGCAGTCAGTTTATCACTTAATCACAGACGGTTATATTATTGTTTAATTTTTTTCATTATATAATCACACTTAAAATTATGTATCCACTAATCATACTTTCATCCCTATTCGATAATTTTGTTATCATGATTTTATAATTACATGAAAATAACTTTACCGGTCACGCCAACGGATTTGGAAAGACAAAAAGAAAAGAAAAGAAAAGAAAAAAAAGGGAGCTAGTAGTGGAGTATCCAAGCCCCAAGACTTGGGCAACTAGAATCACATCCTAATATTTCCAAAAAAGATTCCAACTTTCTGCTTTTCCTTCATCTGGGTAGGGAGGGTTCTTGCTAACAATCGATCCCATAAGCTTCTCACAATGAACTATTGAGAATACTACAACATTGTAGTTGGCTAATTGTTATACTTGTCTCTGATACCAAATCCTCATTGAAAAACTCCAAAATCTTTGATGCAGATGCAATGTTACAAGCTTCGTTTGGACTCAGAATAGTTCGGATTTCGGGCTATGTGAAAGAAAGATTGCGTATTTGAGTTACATTTCTTTTGGGTATTACTTCCTTTTCAATTCTTGGATAAGAAGGACCAAGTAAAACTAGAGGTGGGTCGACTTTGAAATGGTGCGAAGTCGAGTTTTATAATCATCGAGCCGCAGTGTTTTTGTTGTCCAGAAAAAAGTTGAAGCGAGTTAATTTTGCAGTATGATAGATCAGTTCATCAATTTTGTTATTCGTCCGCCGAGGTGGGTATATTCACTATTTTCTTCTGTCTTTCTTTAGGGCACTGTTTTGAGGACTAACTGAATTTTGCTCTGATTGTTGTGTGTTCCACTTGTTATTGATTCTTTGTCTGCTTAATTAAATTGGGTAATGTAGGTTTGGATTGCATAGTCTGTGCCAGAATATTTTATTGAATTTTAGTTCTTTTCCCCCTTGCATTTGATCAAACTATGTGAATGTGAAGATTGATTTAAGTCATATGTAACTGTATCAGAAGAAATGAAGAGAAAAAATACAATCAGAGATGGAGACCCTTTTTTCTTTTCCCTTTACATAGCCCAATTCTTCATTTTGTCCTGCTGAATGGATTGAAACTTCTGTTGCCAAAAGGTCTTGCAAAATGAATGAGAGAAAGAAGGCACACTGAGAGACTGGGTAGGACTTGCATCTGTCTAGATATTCATATTTTCTGCCTGCTTAGAATGGAGATCCTTTCACGATTTGTACCTCTGACAAGTGATCATGATAACTATTTAGAAGCCACAAACGAAATAGTTTCTGAATTCAGCTAATGATCTTGTTCTGAACTTTTTCTGTCTATTCTTGTTACCAAGGGAGTTACAAAGTTCTTCCTCCTCTTGCTCTCTCTAACTATATATCATGGGATGTGAGAGGATGATTGTGGGGAATGTTTAGTTCCTTGATCTTCCATGAAGAAAGGCTGATTATATACMGTTGTGCGGGGGGAGGGGTGGTGGGGAATGATTAGTCCCTTGACCTTCTGTGCAGAAAGGTTAATTTTACCCAATTGGTCTATCAACCCATGGCTTGCTGTCCAAGATTTTTATCTTTGGTCATGTTTGCAGGCATGTATTTAATTGGTTGTGAAGGTCATTTGAGCAACAAGAATATACTTCATTAATCTCACTTTTTGAATAGGGAACTGAACATTATCCCTTCAGCAGCTGTAATGTTTTTGCCTTAGCAAATATGCTACTCAACTATCAAACATTCCTTTTCCCGCTTTTGCCTGGAGATATACACCGAGTTTCAAACCACGTGCCACTGGCTCTCAAGGATTTCATAGTTTATAAAAGAAGAAGAGGAAGATATACACTACTATTCATTAAGATATGCCTGTAGTATGTTTGCCACTGTTTTCCTAGGTCCATGAGTTTTCTAATTATTCACCCAGTTCTTTTAACTAGGTTTCCAGATTGTTTTATGGTATAATCACTGCTCCATTTTTTATTTGGTATTTGATGCAATAACCTCTCTATAAAGCGTCAATCTATCATATGAGTCTTTTGAGTTGTTTGATAGTTCTTGAAAGGTTTGTCAACTGCTCTCTATTGTATAACAGGGCAGATTACAATCCAGATCAGTTTTTATGGGAGAAAGAGTTCAGTCTTGGAGGCAGAAAGTACAAAAGAGAAGACTTTGAGGCAAGTATGGTCACCTCTTACCTAAAGTGGTCACGCCTGTTTGTGTAGTCATTGTCTTCTAATTAATTGGATTGTTCTTGTTTCATCTATTTATTTCATTTTTTGCAGCTTAAGAATGAAAGAGGTCATACCTTGCGATGCAGCCATTATACTCCATCGTCATTTCCTGATGGTGCTCCTCTTCCTTGTGTTATATACTGCCATGGAAACAGGTTTACTGTTTGCATCTATGACTTTTAGCTCATTAACGTGAACGCTAATCTGCTTAGGTTGTGAGCATCTTATGAAGAGTCAATACATTATATATTATACGAGGTATTCAATAATTATGTGCTCCACTAATCTTGTTAGGTTGTGGACCTTTCAGATATAGTCAAATACATTGTAGTATGTTAAGGCAACAGCAACAGCCCAGTGTAATCCCACAAGTGGGGACACTATAGTATGTTAAGGCTTTAGTAAATATTTACTTAAATGGATCTTATTTTGTAACATATTAATCTCAAGGCTGGGCTTTTACTTCCTTTGTGGATCCTGCAGTGGCTGTAGGGCTGATGCAAATGAGGCAGCTGTAATACTTCTTCCATCAAACATCACTGTGTTAACCCTTGACTTTTCGGGTTCAGGCTTGTCAGATGGCGATTATGTTAGTCTTGGTTGGCACGAGGTACTTCCTTTTCCTTATCTTTCACGCATTATTCTTCTGGTGCTTGTGATATGTGAAAATTTCTTCGTTTACGTATCAGAAAGATGACCTCAAGGTAGTTGTGTCATATCTGAGAAGCAACCTGAAAGTATCACGCATAGGTCTATGGGGCCGGTCTATGGGTGCAGTTACAAGGTATTTTCACTTTGCGTACTTCAATTGCTCGTTAATTTGCATTCCAAGTTCTTCCGGAAAAGACAAGTTAGATTTTAGCAGACTGTTTGACTATGATGGTCTTTTTGTTTCTAAATAATTCGATGATCACAATTTTAGTAATTCTGTTTAATGTACCAGCCTTCTATATGGAGCGGAAGATCCTTCTATTGCTGGAATGGTCTTGGACAGTGCCTTCTCTAACTTATTCGATCTAATGATGGAGCTTGTAGATGTCTACAAAATCAGGCTTCCTAAATTCACTGTATGGATCCCCTTCTTTTCTGTGGATGAAAATCTATAACGTGATCTGAAACAAGTACTTACATATTTATGATTCTTTCTTAGAAAGAGAGGTTAAAAAGAAATCGTTTGGTATAACATCCATTTGTTTATCACTATTCTTTCTTACAAGTGCATTACTATCTTGTGGGTTATATATCATTATTTTTTGTATATATTCACTTGGTTAATTTATTATGCATGGGAAATGAGGTTTGTTTCCCAGTTTTAGTTTGTCCTCTTCAAACAGTTACACAAGGAAATAAGAGGACTGAGTTATGAGTTCAAAATGAATAGTTTTCTGTGGCTCATTCCCTATTTTCTAGGCGGAAAGGGTTTAAAGTGTTTAGCTCATTAGTTGGCTCTACTAGCTCAAGATCATAGATAAGAATATGACTGCTGGAAATCATGTCTCCTGAATAATTTCCTGAAAACTATCAAACATGCTACATATAATCTGTTTCATTTGTGTCCCTTCTAGCTAAAAATGCATATTTTGTCGAGGGTCTCTAGTGTTCATCAAACAGAAGGAGAAGGCAAGAAGAAGAGTGTTAATAGTCTTAAAGAAAGTTTTAAGGTAGTCTGGAAGTGCTTGCAAACACTTGTATCATTCTCATAAGGTAGTCAGATCTTTCTCTCTTTGTCTCTGCAGATAAAGGTTGCTGTGCAGTATATGCGTCGTGTCATTCAGAAGAAGGCAAAGTTTGATATCATGAGACTTAATTGCTTACAGGTGCCTGAGCTCATGGTTGTCTCGAGTCTAATCAATTTGTCCTTTGTAGTTGAACAAAACTTTTTGATTCATGTAACTAATATATTTGATAATGCACTTAAAACATATAGTATAACTAAGCTGAGTATTTCAACAGGTTAAAGTTTTTTCAACTATGCATGTATCTGATTTGGATTGAATGGGTATTAATCTTGATGTATCAAAATTTTACTGAATCTGGCAGGTTGCTCCTAAAACATATATTCCTTCTCTCTTTGGACATGCTAAAGATGATAAGTTCATTCAGCCTCATCACTCTGATCTCATTTATAAATCATATGCGGTACAGAATATTTTGGATATCTTTGGATTAAATTACGATGTGGTGAACTGTGCATAATCTATTATTTTTCTTTGTACAGGGTGATAAAAATATTATCAAGTTTGACGGTGACCACAATTCCTCCCGACCACAATTCTATTATGATTCGGTGTCCATTTTCTTCTACAATGTCCTACATCCTCCCGGGATTTCACCAACTAAAAGTAAAATAGAGAAATATTACGATTTAGGGGACATCAAGGTCAGTGCTGGAATGGATGAGGTAATTTGCACAGTTGTATTATACTTCTGTATGAGAATAAATAACTCATTAATTATCCTATATTTGAAGTTTATATTTTTCTTAAAAAAATATATTTACCTGATGAGTTCGATATTGTATTACCTTTTGTGTCAATGAATAAAAAGATTATATTCCTGACAACTTTGAAAGGATAAGAAAATTCTATTTGATCAAGAAATTCATAATTTTTTTTTAATTTTGAAAAGTAATCTGAAGTTTTATAGAAAAATAGTCAGCAATAAGGATATGCTGGCTCAAAAATTACACCCGATGAGTAGAGACACAGCTTCAAAGAGCTTCAACTGTCTCAATTTTACATCTGAAATTGATCATGGTAAGAAGAATAAACCCATTTTCGCATATACTAAGGTGGTCTTTGTGGAAAAGAAAATGGAGAAGATGAGAGCTTTGGAAGCAACTAGAGATTGATGGGCAGTAGGGGAAGTATCTGTTAATGTTGGAGTTGAAACCAAACAATGAAATTGTTAGCGGTATTTCATTTCTTCGGCATGGAGATGAGGAATCCAGATATGCAAATCATCTAAATCTTTTGTGGTTCCAATTAGGACCTTCTTCCTTTGTTTCAACAATGAACAAAAATTAATATTTTTCATAGATAAATTATGTAAAATTTCAAACACCAACATGGGTCTGTTTAACTCAGTCTAGATGGTAAATATTGATTGTGGTTGCTCGTAGATGGGGAGGAAAAAGGGAACATAGTTCTGGAACAAGAACAGAAGGGGAGCAATTGAATGAGCTGTACAACTTTTTATCTTTAGAATAAATTGATTAAATTGGCCTTGATTTATCAGTAGGTGAAAAAAGTGACAGGCACTTTGGGTAAATAAAAGATGGGTACATTGCTAATTTACCACCTTCTTGTAGTAGGTTAGCAAAACCTATATATAACGTGTGCGTGTAAATACATGCATGTATATATGTCTGCTTATGAGCAACTCTAGAACTTTTGCACTGCAATCACTTCAATTCTTCGAGAAGTAATTGGAACTAATTCAATGACTCAACTTAGCTGTCATAAATTCTTCACACTACTGTGTATTACTAGTAGTTCCTTGTCTATTTGACGTGATCGTTAATGATGTATATTTACTTAAGCGGTGTTTTAACCAATGCAATCTGATGTAAGTTTTATTTTGGTGATCTATTCCTAGAATCTCTTGTATGAGATAATTGCAACACTTCGGAATGTTACTTCTGATACAGCAAGCTCTTCATCTGTGCCACCTAGCATTTCAACAGCAAAGTCTGCTGGCGAACTCCTTGCTGACATTGCCCCAATTGCTAGTCTAAATGTAGGAATTCTCCTTTACTGTCTTCCCATGTTCTTCCACCCCTATCTCTTTCCCGATGAGTTTTTCTCTGTGGCAGTGATGTTAAGGTGCTTTACTATTAGTTGATTGATTTTGTTACTTAGGATCCATTAATTAATGAAGAAGAAGAACGCAATGGTCATGGCACTCCACAAACAGAGGTATGTAAACTTCAGTTTCAGCAGTTTACTCTTAAATGTGTTGACTCATCGATTAAAAGATTAAATCACGATTGGGCATCAGCTTGTCATAATGTAGGACTAAACACAGCTCTTAGTTTCCAAAGTTGTTCCTTTTTCCTATTTAGAGAAGTAAAAAAGTTTTCCTTTCAACAAAATAAATGGGAAATCCTATGTGGAAACAGCTTACAGATCCTTAGCCTTATACAATGTTGACTTAGGAGAAGGAAATTAACAGAGTAGTACAATTTTACAAGCGCCTCTACACATAAAGGGAGAGTTGAAGACCAACTCTAGATGGATTTTATTTCAGATCATCAATTTGGCAGAACAAGTAAAATTGGAGAAACCTTTTGAAAGGGAGGACGTGGAGGAGGCTGTGAAAAAACAGAAGGGGATAAAACATTACAAATGGATTCACGATGATATTGTTTCATCATTGTTTGTGATAGTTTTCATGATGATGTGAAGTAATGCTTAGAGCACTTCTACCAGACAGGTTCATTAAGAAGAGTCTTATTTTATTGTGCTCATCCGAAAAAATAATGAAGCGAATGATATAAAGGATTTCATCTATTAGTTAGGTGCAGAGTGTTTGAAAAATAATAAACATGGTGTTAAGCAACTGTTAATAGATCAAAAGTTGTTGAAATACCGTTCCTGGAGGCTGGAGGAACATCAACATACCGACGTGACTTCAAATTCATCAAGTTCTTTTAAAGATTTTCTTGCATCTCATTTCATTTTGTTACCCTCTACTTACATCCTAGCCAAAGATAGTTCCAAGTCTAAAATTTTCAGAATTCCACCCATAATACCCTAATTCTGCCCAATGTCCATGGTGTCGTTCACTAGTCACCATGCATATTCTACCCTTTCCCATCTTCCATCCCCTTTGCTTCTACCTTACGCTAGGACTGAATGGAGGCAATTATAACTCCCTCTCTTCATACTAGTGGACACACATATATGTCTCTGGTTTCATGTGAATCTATGGTCCTTTCCTAGATTGTGTTTAGTGCTGTATATTTATCTTAAGACCCTACAAATGGTGTGGACACCAAGTAAGGTAAAACTACTGTGATCACTGGTTAAGGATCAAAACATTTGCATTCAAATCAAGGGTCTAAAACCCGCTGTGGTCCATTTATTATTATGCAACTAATATTCTCTTTTCTTTCTTTGGCTTTCTCCAAATCTATTGCAACTTTTTTCCAAATCTGTTATTCCCTTCTGGATAAAAAGAATTGTTATTCTCTTGTCTATCTGTCCAAGCCCCATCTTCTAGTGGTTTTGAAACCCTGCTCGGCCACCCTCGGAATCGCAGGTGCGTTGTCTGATACTCGGTGTCCGTACCTCTTTCAGTTGTCCAGCTGGTTTGTTATTTGGGCCGAAGGATTAGATACGGGATTGTTATCCCGAGATCTTTATTTGAGCTACCAGTCTAGATATCAAAACATATTAAGAGAAAATTTTGTTGACACTTGAAAAATGGACCTTTGTTTTTAGAAGGATGGAGTATCAGATTGATGGCAGTTTTAAGTGTTTTAGAAATACAACTCTTCTTGCTTTTGGTTGTTATTCGCTGTTGCCAAATTTTCAGATATTCTGATTCTCAGGACAAGCAAAGTGGCGAAAATGAGGACTGTTACTCTTGCACAAGCTCAAATCGAGAGAGTTGGGGAAGGTGCTCATCTCTGGGAAGTGATGGTCAGACTTCCACTGATTTTGTAGGTGCTGCCAGTGGCAATCAGGTATTGTGCTTCTGCTCCCCCTCTAATTATCAGATCTGAGTCCACATTGCCATATTTGTAGTCTTGTAAATAGCTGTATTTGTCACCCCTGCAATTTCATATAAAATGTAAGTTTGTACCTCCTATATACTTAATCCTCAAGGAGGGCGGCATTGTTTTGTTGGAAAATTTGGGGAGGAGATGCACTTTCGGTCAATCACTTCAACATTACCCAGTGTGATCCCACAGGTGGGTCTGGGGAGGGTAGATTGTATGCAGACCTTACCCGTACCTTGTGAGGTAGAGAGGTTTCCGATAGACCCTCGGCTCAAGAAAAACTTTACACACATGGGTTTTCCGTTTTCTTTTTGATGAGCGCTCACCTGATTTCATGTCTGTTTCCATCATTTCCTGACATCAAAGTAATTCTGGAATCCTTGCTGGTGACTATGAAGATCTTAACATTAAAAAACTCATGCACACATTCATTTTAAGGTATATAAACCCATACTTAGCCATAAGCAAGGTTAGAGTGGATTGACCAAAACGGACGTCTCAATTCTCATATCTTTTCATTGAAGACAGCCTTATAAAACTGTGAATATTCATTCTTCAATTTTGCGTGTCTACATGTATGTGTTCACCCTTAGATACTAATTTTGCTTGTCTACATGTATGTGTTCACCCTTGGATACTCGTCAAGGTTATATTTCCCTCTATCCTAATCTTATGGACCATATTGCTAACCATGTTAATTCCCAACTTCTCAATGAAAAAGAAAAAAAGATTATAGTATTTTTCATTTAGTTTCTAGTCCCTAAATATTATTTATTCATGTTCGGTATCACTCTGAAAATGGTCAAATTAACCCTCTGAAAGTAAAGAAGCCAAGACACTTTGGGATTGAATATGAAAAAATAGTACCAACTTGCTTCATGATATAAAGTTCAAGGGCCACTGACTTGAGTCTATTTCAACCAGTAGATTTTTTGCTTTACTGGTATATATGCTTCTTGATAAACCCTTGCAAGTTTCTGCTTGAGTTGCAGATTACTGTAGACGTGCTTGCAACCCCTCTTCGCGATAGCCAACATACTGCACTGAACTCATCAAAGGACGACGGAAAGAAGAAAGCTGCACAAACCACAAAAAAGTCTAAGCGCGAGAAGTTTGAAAAGTTGGAAGCTCTTAGCCAGCGTTTGCGGCTTTGCTTTCAGAAGACAGTTAACCATAGGAGATACAGCTCCTCCTAACCAACCATCTGTTGCTATTGAAATTGAAGAACAGTAGAGTACATTTTTACAATGCTATTCACAAGCTCTGTACTATAAATGGGGAAGTTGGCAACTTTTTCTTTACTCTGGCTCTTGCCTTGCATGGCTAGCAATAGGGTAGCTTTATGTAACTAATTATAACTCTCCTTGTAATGTTCAATTTGTTGCAATTGGTTCAAGGAAACTCCAATTCCAGTAAAGCTTCCTGTTTCCCTTTTCTTTCAAATGTTTGGCTTTTAGTTTGATTGGTGAAGTCAGTTTAAAATTATATGGTCCACTCTGATTAATGGAGAAAATTCTTCAACAGGAAGATGGATTCTTTAAGTCTGAGACAACCAAGAGATGCAGCCCAGACTGCTGAGTGGCTCTGTCCCAGATAAGCAGAAGCTTCTCATTTGATAGCACATCTATTTACTCAGGCATTCCGCGATTCATCCGGTGACTTCAAGGTCGCCAAGAGCCCCAATAAGTATCAAACATTTCCAATGAAATCCATGGAGCAATTCTTAGATAGCAAGCACTAACTCTTGGTGTGACTTCATAACAAGAGAAGATCAAAGAGAATGAAACACATGTATTGGGAATAATCAACTCTTTTTGTGTGTGGTTGGAGGTAAAGGCAAGCATTACCCCCAACCAGGGGCGGAAAGGGGTTCATCTAAACTTACAAGATTAATTTTTCTATATATATATAGTAGATGAAGAACCCACTCGACAAAAGTTCTGCTTTCACCACTATCCCCAACCCAAGAGAACTTGGAACTTCCATACAAACATTTTGCAGAACCAAATGTTCCATCTGCAAAAAGAAACTTATTGCCGCCTTTCATTTGGTAAACTGAAGTATTCTCTAACATGAAGGCCAACTCAAAGCAGTCAAAAGCTTGTAAATGAAAATCAGGACAGCAAAGTAAATTCAGAAACTAAAAGCAAGATATAAAAGCACAACTGACATCTCAATTTTCTTCCTTTCTTTATGATCTAAGATTTCACAGAGATGCAGTTAAGAGTTAAAATATCATCAGCTTGCATTTACACAGCTTGACAAGTTAGGCTCATCGGAATTCCCAGAAACTGCAATTTGCAAATCAATGACTATGGATGAACTCAGCACTAATATCTTAATTGGAGACATTTTGAATGTTAGAGCCAGTAATCCCAAAGCAATTAACTTGTAGCACATGAACACCTGATGATCTCATATCTGCTTCACCCCAAACGTATGATGCATGTGCTGAATCTCCGCTTAGCCCTCGTTTTTTCCCTCCAGGTGAAGATCCTTCTAGAGGGAGTCCAGCGGGGCTCTCATGTGAAGTTAAACAGCTTTCAGTGGAACAATCCGTGCGTTGTGGATGGATTCTGGGGGAAACCTCTTCTGGCCCATGGACTCCAACAAGGTCAGCAGACTCCGAGGGGCACAATCCATGTGGATTACATAAAGGGTTAAGTTGTGTCTTTGTTCCTAGACCTTGGTAAGTCTCTTGGTGATTTTCAGTAACTACATCACCGATGAACTGATCAGCGAGCATTTTACAGGCCTTCTCCAGCATGGTAATATATCTTTGTTCAGCATCCTGCCGAATTTGCAAGTGCTTCTCGGCCTGTAAAACAAAAAATATAATGAATTATCAGCCAGAACACCTGTGGACTGTAGTCCATATAGCAAATCGAATTGCATAATGTCATTTGGCCATTTCCTCTTTAACCTTCAAATTATGTCATTCATTCAACCGTAATTCAAGCATATTATATAAAGCAATTATCAACTATCTATTCCCCAGACTAAGAACATGTTTATCTGAACATCTTTTTTTTTAAAAAAGGATTAAGTCCACGTATTTATCTTAAGAAACATTCAAAAGCAATTTACTCATCCAAAGTAGTGCAGAAAGCTTACTTCAACTTGCAGGTGCAATTTACTTTGCACTTCCATCTGAGCCCTCAATGCCTCCTTGACTTCATAACCTCTGAGGACATTGTTCAATCCTTAGACTAGAAGGTGCATTTCAAGCAAAGAAAGTAGTAGCTATTTTAGTTATAGGATGAACCCTTACTCATTCAAGTCCGATGCAGGCAACTGCTGAGGAGTGCCACCAGAGCAAGGGCTTTCTAATGAATATGTAGCTGTAAGTCCTTCAATGAAGAACAAGAATCCAGTTTCAAATTAAAAGAAAATTTCAAAAAGAGCTTCTTCCTAGAGCCTTCCTGAACTGATTTGTTCTCACACATAAACAACATCAGGGTGTCTTCTTGGATATTCTGTAAGCTTCACACATCACTGCCCAAGTTTATGCTATTCTTCCTGCATTTTTCCATTTTTCATTTTTTGTCTTATCTAAAGAAGAAATGAGGGGATAAACGTAGTTGCTGGAGTCTATATTCCACTGGGTATACCATTGTTCCTGGGCTATTCCTTTCATGTAAAATAAAAAAAGAAGAAGAAGAAACACAAAAGATAGAACCCGAAACAACAGAAGAGAATAGTAAGCCAGGAAATAGGGGGAAGGGGTAGTGAGCAAGCTGTTTACATCAACCCTAAAGTGGAAAGATTTATATCTCAGCCACTAGGCAAGTTTGAAGCTTAATTAGCACATATCTGCCAAGAGACTTGTTTTTTAATTTTCTTGTTCTGAAATGGTAAAGGTTATATGCCAAGAGACTTGTGAAACTACAGGAGCAACCACGTTTCCAGTTATAGGAAAATGGGAGTCAACTATACCTACCATCTTTTGAAGCCTCATCAAGATCTTTCTGAGATTGCTTACCTAGTCTGTATTTCTGCAATGAATAAAAACAACATCATATTTAAATATTGAGCAAAAAACATTTCACTTTAAGCACAATAGAAACATACATGTTTTGCTCCACCAGCCCACCTCCTCCTCCTTAAATCTGGGACTTAACTGAAGGATTTGGGGTGGGCTTGCGAGGCAATAAGAAAATCTAATGTATTCTAATAGACCTGAAGGTGACTCTTTAGGTGGAAGAGGGTCAGTCCCTTGACACCCATTGTCCGCATTATTGCCTTTGGGGTAGCTTCTGCAAGTGATATTGAAAGAATATCCATGAGAAAAGCAGGTGTTCCAGCCAAACTAAAAGATTTTGGTGCAGTCTATAACAAGATATCTATTGAATCCAAATACAGATAATAAAGCCGAGAAAAGGAGAAATCATCCAGCAAGATAACTTGCCTTTACTTCGACCAAACAAAGAGCGAAACCTTGTATTCAAGTAAATCTTTTTAAAAGAAACAAGAGGTAAAGGCGGCTCTAATTTAGGCTAACTAATAAAACTAAGCACTTGCAATTCAGAGTGAGACAATGGGTTACTCTTTTGGCACAACTAACAAGAGAAAGCAGTTACATTATCAAACAAATTGGAATGAGTACGTAGGTCTCTATGAATATTCAGTTCTTTCCCCAATCAGTACATCTGCACTGTTTTTCTTGATATACAGATGTCAGACAGCACTTGCCTATCTTGTCTTGATTGCATATTGCTACTGAAAAATTATGTTATGCTGCCAGCATAACATTGTGTTTGCTCAAGGCAGGGAAAGAAAGGGTAAAGGCAGAGACTTAAAGAACAGCAGTACTCCAACAACAGTTTGTTTGGTACTAATGGTACCAAAATAGCACCAGCTTCAGCTTCTTTTCAATTCTTCTCCAACTTAAGCCATTACGCTTCTCTTCCATGATACTAACCCATTTTTTCCAGATTTCCCAAGCTTATCCAGTTAATACTAATCATGAATATGCCCTAAGAAATTAATTTTTTGGGGTACGGGTAACAGGATGGTTTCATTTCCAAACTCACGCAACATCATTGTCCTGGGGCTTTGAAAAACTTTCCCCTCTTGCAAGTGATGGTAAATTGAAAAACATAGGAAACTGCCACAGTTGATTGGTAAATTAAGTTCGACGTGTACAGTGCATGCTTTAGTGAAGAAAGGCGTAAGATGAAGAATCAAAGCACAAAAACAATTATAGAGGTAAAGGAATTGAACTAAACTTGCTTGTATCATTCTTCTAAAAAAATTGGTACATAAACAATATATTTTGGCTATTATGATAAAGCTAAACTAGATGCTATTTCAAGTTACTGAAATTACTCTTTATCGAAATAATAAGTCTGAAGTAAAGAGAACAAATATAGAAAGCAAATTGAAATATTGATACTCTGAAGGATCATTTAGCTGTATCGCTACTGCTACATTAGCATTTTGAACATGTCTTTCTGTCTGTTATGGTATTGGTCAAAATTAAGCAAGATTTTCAGAGAGGGTAGAAAAAGGACTTTATGTTCTCTTGACCTCCCAAATAAGGACTGATAACTGAATGTATCTTGAGTTAATAAGAAGATCTCCAGCTTTTCAATCTCCCAAGAACTTTTAACGATTCTTTGCAAGTCCGGTAGTTTTCTTTCACACACCCAGCATAATTCTTCTTTTCCTCCAGGATAACGGCTGTTAGGTATACTGATTTCAATTTGTAAATTATTTTTAGTGAAGCCTCTTGATATCCAACTTGCACATAGTTTTGGTAGGCTAAATGGAAATGTTCCAGCAATTTAACTATGGTGTTTTTTTGATAACCGAGAAATACCCAAAAGCTTTCGGTGCACATTTCAAAACTCATTGGATAATGGGCCCACCCCTCTACCCTCATCCACCTGAATACCAGGTTTTTATCTGCAGCAGGATTCAGACCCATAGTTTAACTATGGTAATGGGGTTGCGTGTGGGTTCGAGGAGAATGGAAATGGAAAGATCTAATGAATTAGATTGGACCTAAAGGCTTTGTTCTGGTTAAAACTCATCTTAGCTGTAAGTTTTAACAGTCAAGTCTCAACCCTCCATAAATGCAAATGCTAGCCATTCGGAATCTACACAACAGTTGGCGAACCAATAGTAAACTACATCATTTTCTCAGCCAAACAAGAAACAAAAACAACATGTACTAAATGTTAAATGTAACACAATCCCTATCTTAGGGATTTTCCAGAAAGGAGCAACATTTAAATCTGCACAACAGTCGGTGAACTAATACCGCACTATATATCATTTTCTCAACCAAAAAAAAAAAAGAAACAGAAACATGTACTAAATGCTAAATGCAACACAATACGCAGAAGCTTAGCCAGGGACTGATGCAACATTATGGTATCGGGTTCATCTGATTTCGATGCTGAGCATAGATTTATGTATAAAAATCCACTAAAAGTTGTAACAAGTAGTAGATATGAAAATATGATGACAACAAAATTATGATTGAAACCATAAAGCTTAAATTTCTGAATCCACATTCAAGCTTAGGGATCCTCCCAGGCAGGAGCAAACAACATTCTTGAGAAGTTCAATAACCAAACAAAAGGGGCGAAACAGAAAAGAGGGCAAATGAATAGAACAAAAAAAACAGAAGGAAATACTAACTACTGGGACCGCCAAGTTGAGTAACAGCGTCAACGAATCGTTCATGAAGGTCAGCAGTCCATCGAAGACGAGGTTTGGGATCTGAAGTTAGCACAAGGCAAGGGTCTCCATTAACCCTGCTATGATGAATCCCAACATTAACATCACACCCATGAATATATTCATCTTCTTGCGATTGAATCAATCTTGGAAACATTGAATCACACACCCTTCTGCTTCTGTAATCGAATTCCAACAACCTTTTCTCTGTATCGATTAAGCTATATTCATAGAATTGAATGCAGATTCAAAGGAGGGCAAAGGGGTATTGGGTCACCTACTACTATTATAGAGAAATTTTTCGCCAACCCCAAAGTCAATAATGAAATGATTCCATACACAGGGATGGGAGTTTATTACCCGGCGGTTCTCCATGTTTAAATTGTGTAACCAAGATTGAATTTTTTTTCCTAATTTCTTTCTTTTTACTTAACGTGTTGTTCGAGTCAGCTTACATGTAAATTGTTAATTTCATGAAATATCTGGCATCTCTAGTTAGAAAAGATGTTTTAGACTTTGTTTTAGTGATCTTGATGTTCACTCAATTTAGAGATACTTGTTAATTCTATTTGTTATCGTGGTCGTGGAGACTTAAATAGTCGAAAAGAAAAAATAAAATTTACGTCAATTGACACCTGAGTATACCTAGGCTATTCTACTCGATATTTATTGTTTTTCACTAATATAGGTATCAGATAACTAATTCTATCTATCGAAATTGGAGGAAAAAAAACTAATTTTATTTATCAAGACAGAAAAAGTTACATAATAAGGAGTATGCTTTTGCTTTTGCCGTTGAATTTAAGAGGCCTCGTGATTCTCCACATACTTTACGATTTAGTAGGTTACTTGAAACCTCATGGTTCATGTCACACTTTATTACTGATTAGTAGAAGTTTAAGATTTCACAATTTTTCTCACACTTCAGCGGCCACTAAGTCATACTCTCTGCATCATTTGCTAATTATGATGGGATAGACACGAATATCCATTAGTAAAGATGTTTTAAGACACTCTTTTAGTGACAGTGATGTTCACTCATCTTAGAGATACTTATTAATTCTATTTTTTATGGTGGCACTGATCGTGGAGACTTAAATAGACGAAAAGAAATAATAAATTTTGCATCAATTGAAACCTGAGTACACCTAGGCTTTTCTACTCGACATTTCTTGTTTGAGTATGCCTTTGCTTTTTCTATTCAACTTGAGAGACCTCGTGACTCCCTACACATAGATCAGTTTAGATTTCACGATTTTTCTCAAACTTCAGTGGCCACTAGGTCATACTCTCAAGATTGTTTGTTAATCATGATGGGATAGACACGGATATCCATGAATTGGGATTTCCATGGATTAACTATTCCACTTTTCATGTGGGATAGCTAATCACGCTGCAAAATAATTTTCGAGACTAATTAATATTTTATATGCAATAAAATAATTCCGTATTTTATCCAAGAATATTATCTTTTATCCCACCACCCAAATAAAGGAGAAAGATTGCGATAAATTATGATAAATTCTCACAATATTAGGAAATAAATAGGAAAAATTACATTACGTGACAAATATCTAAACTCTATTTACAATGCATAGCTACGGTTTCAAAAAATTACGAACCGTAGCTACATTGTGAGTTTTGCAACAAATACACTACTACGTGTTGATACAGTATGCGTTGATATATCTCTTTCGAGTGTTTTCAGCTGATACAGTCTGCACTGAAACAACTGATACCCCCTGATACAGCTAATATATGCGCTGAAACAACTGATACCCGTCTGATACAGCTAATATATGCGCTGAAACAACTGATATCCATCTGATACAGCTAATACCTGCTGCCTGAATACATCTGGGTAACACATTAAACACTTCACAACAGTAAATCCAATCATATTAGATTCTTTAATACAAAACTTGGGAACATAGATATACAAGAAACTCTCTTCATGTATTTCAAGATCACACGTATAATGCAGATTCTGAAAAAATGTTTGTTCAATCAATAGATCAATCATCCCCAGAATATCAAAGTTATGGGATCAAGGACTTTCAGGGTAAAGAAGCAAAGCTGTGAGCATCATATCCGATAGCCATGTAAACGCTTAGCCCATCGTCTAGCCATGAAGGGATCATGATATTCCCAGCCCTCAACGCTGCTACTTCTTCCACCGGTGCTCTCAACAATGTCAACAGCATCTGTCAGTTCTTTCCTATCACCAATTCCGACTACAACTTCCCCTGTTTTAACAGAGTCGTCCATCATGCAATCAATGTAGGTATATACCACGCGGACCTGGTCCAACTCTTCCAAGAGCAATGGAATTCTCCTCTCCTCACCCCCTCGCAATTCTCCAAGCCTCACGATCCTTGTGTCCTCTCCAATCCTCAGTGCAATATCTCTAACTGCACCACATAATATTTTAGCAAGAAATCTCTCGAATTCGTGCATGACAAACCCATTTGAAGTGCCAAATCCAAATCCTACATGAAACTTATGGATTATAATGGGAAGTTCCAAGTGAAACCCATGGAAAGATCTTGTTGGATTGTCAGAAAGATGTAGAATAAAAGAATGAGTATTTTGGTGAGTACGCTCTCTTAGTATCTTTACTCCTTTCTTGAGTCCTTCTACTGGATCAGCTTGGCCCATATAAAACAGTCGGTCAATCACTTGAAGTGCTGTGCGCTTTCCGTAAGAGGTCATACACTTGAGAGGGAAGATGCGTGCTGCGGCAGAAGAGTAGGTAACAATAGCCAATCGGTCTATAGGCCGCAACGAAAATACCACAAATGCCATGGCTTGTTTCATAAGCCTCAGGTGAGGTCCATTTGGGCTTGCTACTAAGACCAAGTCAGTGGCTGGCTGATGTGCCAATTTTAAGCAAAGATAAGCACTACTAGAGGAGCTGCAAACAATGGGGGACTGCCCTGTTTCTACAAAATGTCGTCCTGCTGTCTGTGAAGATTCTAAAGAAGAACTAGATAGACAATGCTGAGGATAATGGCATGAACTAAAGCCAGACTTTGGATTTGAGCAAGGATTAAACACAGAGGTACTGTGAGGGACAGGTGATAAAGACAGATGCAAACGGTGAATATCTGATGTGCGGTCAGGCTCGACTGGATCATCATCATCATAGCGAGCAGAGCGTAAAAAGGAACGTCTATGTACCCGAGAAGTAGCAATTGATTCATCAAGAATCTGGAGAATGGGATCAGCTTGATTGCTGTGAGGAGAATAATGCATCTTCAGTGTCCGAGGTAGCTGGGTCCAATGTGCACGGCAAACAGGGCAAGTAACATTGCCATGGCGGATGTTGGATGATATGCAAGCGAAGTGAAAAGCATGAGAGCATTGTGCTGTGAATATAGCCTGTCCTGGACTGCTGTCGCAGCTATAGCTCAATGGATCCAGACATATCGGACAAAAGTTCTGCCAGACAATAGAATGAAAGGCATGAGTTTTCTGAATTGCAAATGGATGTCAAATGGCATGGATTACTTCAAATGATTAGATGACAGGAAGAGGTGAGCATAAGACCAAAGGAAAGGAAACTAATAAACACATAATAACCATTCCCATGCAGGAACTTGGAGATTCTTTTTACTTACAAGCAACATTGAACATACAGATGCCAAAAAGAAACAGACCAGTTCTTGAAACACAAAAATAGAAAAACAAAATCCCAGATATAATCTTTCAAAAGAAAAGACTTAATGTGTTTTGTCCTGCAAGAAGAATCCTTTTTGGAATGTCTAATCAGATGGCACAGAATTACTACTCATTTATTGAACAAGGAAAAACATAGACACTCTTAAGAGTGCCCCACCCCCCACCCCAGGTGTGCTTTCATATTTAATATTTTCCTTCCCAGTTGTCAAGAAGGGGTTAGTTAAGTTTAACCTCGAGTAGTAGAACATCATACTGAACAGCACCGGAGATGCAAAAGATTCTTTCTTGAAGGATGCAATCAATGACAAGTTGAGTTATATTCATCAGTCTCTTATTTTCTCTTTTAGCTCATTTTTGGGGCTTATTACTATGCATAATAATTTCTGCACTCTAATAAGAAACAGTAATAGCTTTTCAATTTTGCCCTGGGAAAGGTAAATGGATGTGTAAGGAATATGTTAGATCTGAAAATTCCACGGAAAGAAAACCATTTACCCATCACAATGCAGCATAAGAAATTCACCACTTTGATTCTCTCATTTTGGGAATACATTGAAAACACTGAGGATTTATACGTTTATAAGGCTAGCTTTAATTAAATAAAGAAGAATTTCAACAAATCTAGTGAATGCTAGCCAACAACAATCTTTACTTCATAGTATTAAATTTATTTGAGGATACCATAGCTAAATGTTGAGTTCTTCTTTGGCTTTTACAGGGATGTTGGTTAATCCTCAAATCATGTTACAATCTTTATTTCATAGTAAATTTCTTGAGCCGAGGGTCTACCGGAAGCAGCCTCTCCATCTCCAAGGTAGGGGTAAGGTGTGCGTGCAATCTACCCTCCCCCGATCCCACTTTTGTGGGTCTACACTGGGTATGTTGTTGATAACGAAACATTGAGTTAGGCCCAAAGTCCAGTTCTTTATCATGAAAGTACAAGGAATGCTAGCTTAGACCAGCTAACTTTACTAGAACCACAATCCAAAAGCAAGAACAGTTCGGAATTTGCAACAAAACAATGACAAGAAATTGAGGACGCAGAGAAGAAGGTACACCTTGTTAGAAGGTGTGTTAGTAGTAGAATCTAATCGTGAAGGTTTAATTACAGAGGTATGATTCATCAGCTCGAGATCACTCGCCGGATATGGAAACTCCTGCACAGAACAAATCATCAAAATGCACGGAAAAAAAAACTCAAAACTAAACGAAAATCACCGAGAAAATCACCGACAAGGATTGTAATGTAATGGGATGATAAGTACATTTCATCCTTAACCCAAAGATCTCGAGTTCGAATAACACTTTACCTAATGTGAAACTTTTCGGACTTCAAATTTAATCGAGCCTCAATATAGTTACCGGAAGAAGAAAAAATTTCAGTGAACTTACAGAGATGCTGTTGTCGTTCTCGTTGCTGTTGTTGCTGCTGCTGCTGTTGTTGTTGTTATCGGTTTCAGGAGGAGGGTTTTGGTATCTACAACGAAATGAACCGCATGTCTGAACAAGAATCTTTCTTGCTGCTTTCTTCAGCTTACCGGAATACGACGACGATTCACCGGACATACCCATTACCGGCGACGACCCTTTTTCTTAAAATTCACTGTATAATTCGAGTGAAATCCCAGAAAACCCAATCCAAACAGGCTCTCACTCTCACTGGAAAAGCTTATAGCCACTAACGGTAGACAGAGAGAAAGAGAAAGAGAGGGAGAGAGAGAAAATAAAGGTTTATAAAAAGTTGGAAATTGCCAGTTTCAATAATAATGGGGTCAGTCAGTCCACTCCGCTCTACTGTCCCTCTCGCGCCCGATCACCTCAAATCGATCGTTACATAAAATAAAATTTAATATAAAATTTAAACTAATAACACATTTTAAACTAATAACACAATATATAATTTAATTACTGGCAATCATTTAAATAAATTATAAAGATTATAATAAAATAATAATTATTTTTTATTTCTAATAAAACATATCGACTCAATTCTCGTATATAAAGTTATACCGTTTAACATAAAGCGCTATCTTCAACGTGAGATTTTAAATATGAATTATAAAATTAATCAAACTCTCTAAAATAAATACTAATTCAACTCCGTACACACACACACATACGTATTCAATTAGTGCAATTGAAAGAAGTTGAAATTTCACCTCTGTCATCAAACAATGCCAAATATTATTTGATTACATATTAAGAGCAATGCTTACTGCAATCCTTTTCAAATTCTACTAATCACCCGCCATTACTTCATCAAGACCATGAATACGAGCAATGCCATCACCTACTTAAAGTATAGTATCGATATTTACAATCTTATTTCTCTATTAAGCATCATTCAATATGTTCACGAAAAATATTACTAATTCCATCAGCTCGAATTATTACCACAATTCTTTCTTTCTTTTATACATATATATATATATATATATATATATTTCAGTCAAAGCTTCTGCTCACTGTTCAGTCCTCACTCTAAGTTTTGTTTGGCTCTGTGTCTTTTTTAGTAGTGTCATACTCATTACAAGTGTTACCCCACTATTTTCTTTTTACTTTCCATTTGCCAAGCCCAACTTTCTTCGTGTAAGCTCGTTCATATCGAAAATAATTTTTTTATTTATTATAATAGAAGTAATATTATAAATTATTTTTTTCAAATTTACTATAAAGACATACTGATACATGTATATATATTATTTCTTTTCGAATCTTATTTATAAAATTATACCGAATATATTATTAAGGACATGTTCAAAGTAGTGAGAAGCAATAATACATTGAAATGACCAAATGAAGTACAAAAGAAATAGTAATTAAAAATTAAAAATTTTATAAATTAATTTTTAAGGTTGAATTTGGCTTTTTTTTTTTTTATTTCTTTTCAAAAGAAAACAAAAAACCAAAAACCAACAGAAAAATATGAAATTTAATAAATTAAAATTTGAATTTGAATTTTGAAATTGAATTGAAATTGAATTGATAATTGAGGTTTTTTTATTTATTTTAGTTTATTGTAATTTTTTCTTTAATTGTTTAGTATATTGTATTAAAATTCTTTTCAAAAAAGAATTGGTATGAGATAAAGAAATAATAATTTTGAAATAAAATATGAGATTTTTTTATTCTCAGAAAGTTTTTGTAAATGAAGAATTAAATTTGATTTTTCTCTTTCTTTCTACTGCGACGAAGAATCAAATTATCACTATATTTATTCTAAAGATTTTATTTCACTTGGAATTTGGTTATTCACTTATGTACGAGGATCCCCGCTAAGGTGGGGATTGCCTTTTCTTTTTTCGTAAGATGGGGTGGATTGATTGGCTCTTTTATCTCGTTATGGAATATTTGTTAATTTGAGAATAAATTTTGTATTAAAATTGTAGAATTATCTATTTTATATAGATGGTGGGATAGCTTAATTAACTTAAGGGGATATTATTATCTATTGTTTCGATGATCAAACGACTCTCCGTTCATATTAAATCAACAAAAGATTACTTCATAAAAAAATATTGGCTATTTTTGCAAATCGCTGTATCCCATCAATTTCACTGATACCCCACTTCCCACCAACAACACAGATTGCGTAACTCGTACAAACTGCTGAGATTTGAATCCTGAGATCTCATAATTCTCGTAGAAATAAACATTTTCTTTCATTCGCTTTTATAAGGAATCAAAATCTCATTTTCTCGTATTTTCCTCAAATTACTATAGTAATCTTTAAATCAAAATGATTGAAATATTTTGGGTCCATGTTATAATGTTAAAGATTTTGCATGTGACAAAGATGGGGAACAAAGAGGCCCATAGCTTAGCACATTTTTTAGTACTTTATAGGCATGTCTAGGGTGATTTCACTTTAACTTTAAGTCACTTTTTATTTGAATTATTGCGTATTTGCATTTTCTATTTGAATTATTATCAATTTATTTATTAAAATATATTTTAAAATTATGTGTGTTGGTAAATAATTGGCAATTGCTTAAATAAAAGAAAATGAAGAAAACACTTGATACCCGTATAGAAACTAGTAAAAAAATGATACTGTAACTTTTTTTTTGAAATTATCTATGTAAAATGTCACTTGACATGCATTTAAAAAAGAGAGAATGTTACACGCGCACCATCGGATACTAGTTTCAAGTGTGTGAGATAAATAGTTAGTGATAGTTAAAGTAAATAAGTAAATATCCACAATTCAAATAAAAAACTCGTAAAAACGTAATACTTTGTATGTGTGTTTTACTATTAACTCTATGAAAAAAACTGAAATATTGGGTATGAGGTTATTTCATTTTCCCTCTGTCTCAATTCATGTCGCAATGTTTGATTGAACATAAAGGTTTAAACAAAATTGATTTTTAAAAAAAATAAAAAAAATAAAAAAAATAAAAAAAATAAAAAAAATAAAAAAAATAAAAAAAATAAAAAAAATAAAAAAAATAAAAAAAATAAAAAATATAAGAACCATACTAAATGGAAAAATATGACACATGACTTGGGACATGAGGAATATATTCTTTTTTAATAATTGGAATAGATGAGGGTTAGTAACTTACCAGAGACTTGAAAGAAATGCTTTCAACTTTGAATTTTTGGATAGTGTAAATTTTAGTAAGAAAACCTTTTTTTTTAATAGACTAAATCGTGTGAATCCAAATTAATCGACTTAACGTGAATAATAAATATCAGATGAAATTTTCCAACGTCATGATCTTCTCCTTTAAGACGAAGCATCTTGCTGTAGGGTGACTATAAATAGATACTTCTCGAAATTGTTTGATATGCTAGACAAACATAGATAGTTTTGGAATAAAAATTTAATGTTGTCTTTTATTTCTTTGTTTTATTACTAATTTCGGAATATATATGTATATAAGGTATTAACACAAATCTTGATTAGTCGATTGATGAGAAGATGTATGCAGACCTTATTCACCTTGAGAAGATGGAGAGATTTCCCGATAAAACCTCGACTCAAGTAAAGCGGGTTTGAAAAGTAAGTACATCAGTGAAGAAACCATGTTGCAAATAATATAGAAAAGAACAATAAATAAATAAATAAATAATAGGATGCCAAAATGAAGAAAACACCAGATAATAACAAGAATCACAAAAATAAGAAGAGTAATAGTAAAATAAACACACAACAACATACTCCAGGTTCATAATAGTACCAAGTGTGCACTCAGAAATTGTTGAATTTGCCATCAGTGTGAGGTCTTCGATCTTGAGAATGAGAAAATGGATTGTTATAAAACAAATATCATGTAAACAACATACTTTCAATGTTATTCACTTGGATTGAAAAAGACCAACCATAGAAGACATTAGTGTGGTAAACTGAGGCTGAGCAATGGAAAATATATACCCTAGAGAGTGGCAGCCATTAATATACAACAACCCGAAAAGAACAACAGAGAAATTTAAAGGGAGCGCTATCGTTAATCATTTACAACAAATCTGGATTCAAGTTGTCATCCAACAATGGATGTCAAGAATAAATGCAATACAGAATGTTCACTCTAATACTCCACTCAACATCTATATACCTGAATAACTCCCTGACTTGGAGAACAAGAACAAAATCATAAACTTCTTTGATGAAGACAGACCTGTAAACTAAATAAATGCTCTCTGTATTGTAGGGATTAGGAGAAATATGTGCAGGAAACACTTCATGAACCAGCCAATTTATTGATATTACACTCTCTCAAAAATACCTGATCATAGTCGACAATTTCCTGATCAGTAGTCTCGGAACTTGGGTATGCTTATTTCAAGCCATGGTTTTGCTCGCATTGTAATGTAATGATCACGCTCGTTGAATGTCCTTCTGGCTAACATTTGATTTGTATCCAAGCCCAAGGACATGCCATGATCGGTCAAGGCATATGTGCGCCTAAAAGGTTATCAAACCAGGTGGTAGGGTCCCCAACTTCCAAAGTTGTCTTTCATGATTCTATGCAGAGAAAAGTTCATTAAATTTCATGACTTATTTTAACAACTTACTATGCATGAAAAAATTGCTGGTGTATATGTTGAAATTTTTAGAAAAAAAAAAAAACCAGATTGATTTAGTCATCCAGAACTTAGTGAGACTACAACACCACCGTTGAATCTAATTGGAGGAACATCTGAGCAACATACAGGACACTGGCAATTCTTAATCATCTGGAAGCTCGGCCGATATTTCACTTCCTAATCTAGACTGAGATGTAACCTGCCCAACTTTTATTAATTCATAGCATTAGCAAGAATTTAGCTATCCTCAACTTTACAGTCAGTTTAAACATATTACTCATTTTATTATTGTATAACTTAATGCACCTTAAATGTAAGAGTTTGAACTAATTATGACAGCTCAGTCATCACAACAAAATATCTTGAATGTTAACATAGTTGTTTTAGCCTTCGTGTGTGTGTGTGTTTGGCAGGGGGAGGGGAAACAAGGCCTTAAATGTGAACTGACTCATTGAAAAGAGAAATTTCCCAAGGGGAAAAACTGATATGATACTTAACGAAATACTGACAGCAAGTTGCTCCAGGCTTTCAATTTATGACAAAATTATGGCTAAATGAACATGCTAATCCAGACATAAATAAGTGAAAAGAATTTATTTCATACCAGATTTTGCCATGAGTGGTACACCTCTGTGATGTTTTGCCGTCTCCACTCATTTAGATCAATGATGTTCATTCCAAATAACCACAAGCACGGGATCAAAATTTTGGAGATCAGAGGATTTGAGAAGGAGGCATGGTCAAACCGATGAAAGCTTTCTCCACAGGTCTCAACTACACCAATCACCTTACCCTCTTGGCAGATCAAGCGACCAAAGGCCACTAAGATCCTTTTGCACAACAATATCATCATCCAAGAAGAGAACCTTATCCAGCTTTGGGAAGATCTCCGGCAAGTGCAAAAGCGCAAGTGGTTCATGACGAAAGCGTACTTGGATTCCTCCTAAACTTCACATTTGGATCAGAACTGGCACGAGATCTGAAGTAATAATCTACTGCGGACTGAGACCCCAATTGCTTCAGAACTGACTATAACTTGAATTTAGCCAGGTGGAATTTCTCAACATTTTGAACATCTGATTGTAGCATACGCTGTGGTGGATTTGCCAAAAACCACATTCTCATTGCAGCAAAATTAAGCCTGTCAGTTACTATATGGAAAACGTGCTTTGAAGGATCCTGCCACCACATACAGAAAAAGTTATAAATAAAGGTGGATATTCCATTAAAAATTGTATGTCCCCGAAGACATAAAGATTGAGATGTTATAAACTTAAATAGGCAGATATTGATGTTTGCCCCATAATAACCAATGTTTTCTCCATAACCATATAGGAAAAGAACTGGAAAAAAAGTGAATAATATTGGGGCTAGATGCAATCTCAATACACAAGAAATGACAACAGCTCATTTATCTTTGCATGTGAAACAAAGCAGCTTATGACGAATGCAGCTGCTAATATGTTGTCCGAGAAGAGTGCATAGTGGTACAGCTTGGGATCTTCTAAATCTTCTTGATGTGGAAAATGCTGTTGGGAAGAATTTAGCTTGAAATACTCTGTTGAAAGGCGCAAAGGAAGACAATGAAGACCCTTTGGAAGTGTCTTAGCAGTTAAGTGTGCTAAATACAATGTTTGCTTCTTTGTGGACACGGCTGCTCTTCTGCTGAGTGAAGCATGGCACGAAGCTTCTTGGCTACTAGTAGTACAATCATCTTGAATTTGCTTTCCTTTGGCCAATGTTTGCTCCATTGCCTTCAACCTCTCAGAGGCACTATATAAAAGAAATCACATTTGTATAGGAAGACAAATCAATAACATGGAGCAAGCTTGTAGACACTATGCAATGAAATGGCAAAATCACTGGGGAAGCAGGACACAGGACCACCCTCACAAAGCCATTTTGACAGGAATACAGAATATGAACCTCATTGTCAAAAATAATACTTACCCCCTTGGCAGATCAGAATCCTTAGTGGCCTCACCAAGTGCTCGCTGTACTTCCTTCATCCGCAAGCCGTTCTCTAATGAAGTGGGGTTGTTTCGTTGCTGAGAGAAAGTGTAGACCTTCCCCAATGAGCTGATCTCAGCTGGCGAACACGAGCATCAGGGGAACCATCTGTGCATTCCGCTCTTTCATCTTTGCCCCTTGCTGTCTCTCCAGATACAACCTCCTACCGCTGGTTTGAATAGTGCTGATCATTCCTTATTTCCTAGCAACCAATCCAAAAATAAGCAAGTTCACCCATGTACAAAGGCCATTTTCATCTAGGGATCCTGCGATAATTATTACGATCAACCAATAGTATGCAGTCCACCAAAACCATTTTATATATAGAATATACAGATTGCCTCTGTCAGTTAATCACACACATTAAATTAGTAGGATCAGCTCTATGAATCTTGTGTATCTAATCTTCTCTACTAACTCCATTAAACTCCACTAGTAAACAATTTATCTGGCAAATTACTAATAACCCAAAACTAAAAAAAATCCAAATCCCATACTTATTCCATATGGATATACGAGTCTAACCAGAATAAAAAGAAAACCAGTGTTGTCAAAGGCTCCAATTGCTGTCACTTAATCCTCGGAAGGTGAAGCGAATATATATGTAATTGTTAAGGAGATGTTATGAACGACTTAGTTACTTATTATGAAAGGACTTAAAAACAACAACAACAACATACCCAAATATAATCCCACAAGTGGAGTCTGGGAGGATAGGATGTACGTTAGCCCTTACCCACATTGGGTTAGAGGTTGTTTCCAATAGACCCCCAACTCAAAAGAAAGTATCTACTTGGTGATCAGGAGAGAAATTTTTGGGAAAGCAAAAATAGCAATATACAGGACATATAAAGGACTTAAGAATTTAATTTTTTTAAAAGTAAATTCACCTAAATTATAGATTTAAACTGTATTTTTGCATATAACAATAACATGCCCAAAGGAAATCCCACAAGTTTGACTAACCGAGACACTAGTAGAGTAAGTCCTCCCACGGTCAAGTTGAATATGAATAAATGAAAGAAGATATGCAGAAGTTCCCGTGATACTAAAGCAGTTATGAACCTGTAAGTTCATATGCAGAAGACTAAGAACAATAAAAAGATTCTAAGACAACCCGGAAAAGGTCCAGCACCATATGGATCAAATCCTCAGATTCAGACAGTAAAGGAAACTATTACGATGTCACAATGTCAACATATGAATGTTCGTGTAAAGAAATGAACACTGAGCCTAACTCAACACCAAAAGTTAGCACATGAGTTGAAGGTTGCCCAAAACCATATAAGGGGACCAAATCCATATTCACAATCACAACCGATGTGGAACAACTTAACACCACCTCCCCATATGCCATGCCTGGCAAGTGGAGCATGAACAACCAAACATAGTCCCCAACATCGGCAAACAAAATATTAGGATGGGTCACAGATACCAATGAAGAAATGGACCTTGATCGAAATCATCCAAAAGTTGGTTCATGAGGTGAGGATTCAAAAGACCAAAATCCACATCCCACAATCAATTTTAGACAACTTAACTGTTTGAAACAAACAGCAACTACCAAAACATTCAAATAGCTGCAGAGATTGCACCAGATAAGTCATGCAAAAGAAGCAAATATATAAAGGTAATTACGGCTTTCACGGAAGTGGCATCCAAGGTGCGGTCAGAATCTGTTGGACTCGTCTTTTCTTTGGAGCTGGTTTCCATTTCTCTGCTTTCACTATTCCCAGCTGATAAGTTCACTGAAGTTTTTGTCCAATTATGTGGTTCATGCAAGCTATCAGGGTAACCTGACTATGTGATTTCCATTCATAGCCACTTCTACTCCACTGCTGCTATTTCCAGTAGTAGCTTGATGTTTTACTGATTCTGGCAACAAAGATGATATATTCTAGATAGTCAATTCAAAACTATGGAAGGAACATGAAACTTGATCAAGTTGTCTTTACGTTTTACTACATTCCAGACCTCTAAGTTCGAAATATAGATAGACATAAAAGAACAAAACCTTCAGTTAGTTGTCTTGTTTTACGAGCATCCTCGCTGCTTAAGGTGTCTGTGACATTGGAAAGGGAATGGCTAGAATTTTCTGAATATACATTGCCCCGTGGTTCTTTCAAAAAATGATGACTTATCAGTATTAGTAGACACGGAAGGTTAAGTACTGGGAATAAATGCTACCAATCTAAGAGGAAACACAAATCCTCAGATTAAATTATTGCTTGATACCTGAGGTACATTTAGAGGTCGGACATCACCACCAAAAGTCTGCATCATGGAATCAGAAATTTTAAATATATTCCGTATTATGTTTATAAGAAACATATAAAAAAGGAACGAAACAATGAGGTGGATAAAACCAAAATCCGACTTACGAAGGGTGGACAGATCTTCACGAACCTTAGTCCTTGCTGCAAAAACAATCACAGAATGCCAATACATCAGACATTATCCTTGATGGGACATGCCCATTTTAAGAAACAGGAAAAATTAAGGACCTTACGAAGAAGGAGAAGCAAAATAAGTCCCAAGAGTGTCAGTATAGAGGACTATAGGGGCAAGAACAGTCACCAGCAACAAGATCAAAACCGGCTTCCTCAGTTTCCTCTTCATCTCTACACCACTTTTAGTTCCTTCTCAGCTTATTAGCAGCAGAACCTCAGATCTCCTTCAGTAGAAATATCGGTACCACCGAACCTAACGAAAACATAATAAAATTGAAGACCCACTTGGGGAAATGAAGGTGCAACTCAATTTCCAAATAAATCTATAAATTGCTGTAGAATGTATTGGTTAAGAGTACTATACTCCACCACTGAGTAGACGAAAATTGGTGATTTTGCCGCAAGAACAAAAACAAAAATCCAGGGAAGGAGAAAATGGTCGAAGTAAAGAGAAGAGAAGGTGAACATACCATGAAATCAGCAGTCAAATAGCCACAACAGTCAGTAGCAACAAGAACAAACCTGCCAGCCAGCTTCATCTCTTATACAATTCCCTCCAATTCCTTCCTTCTTATCTTATTTATCAGCAAAACTCAGATCTCCTTCAGCACAAATATCTATACCAAATCGCTACTCAATTGAACCTAACGAAAAACATACAACAAGTTGAACAAGACCCACTTGGTAAAATGAAGATAAAAACTCAATTTCCTTAATAAATCTACAAATTTTGCTGTATAATGTATTGGTTCAAGTACTATACTCCCACCACTGAACTGAACCCAAATTAGATTTTGCAGGGTAAGAACAAAACAGAACCAAGCAAATAAGAAAAAAAGGGTCGAAGTAAAGAGAAGAAGAGATTCAACATACCATGAAATCAGCCTTCAAAAAAGCAAGAATTTGGCTATGGCAGGCAAGAGGGAGAGAGAGAGAGAGACACGGAGGAGAGAGAGAGATTTTTGGTAAGAGCAAATCATGTGATCCGAAGAACAATGATAGTAGTAGTAATTAAAATGCAAAAAAGTAAAATAACTATTATTTTTTAATAGTTAATAATTAAAAAAATAAATTGTAATTTGAAATATTTTACATCACAATTTTAATCTTTGATTTAATATTACAAATAAAATATAATATATTTTAATATCATAAATTTTGGGAAAATCTTATAATTTAGATAAAAAAAATATCGTAACATGAATACTTACCAAATTTTAAACGAAAAACGAACATAATATTCGCAAACCGAATAATTCATTTTGTACTAAAATATAATAAATAATAAATTTAAGTTTATAATTTTAATATATAATAATATAATATTAAAGTATATTGCTACTCAGAAAAGGAGTATTTAGGATTGATATGAGATGCAAGTTGTTCCCGACTCCCACCGTGTTATTATTTTTATTTATTTTTTTAATCTGTATTTGTATAAAAATTTAATTTTTAAATATTGACTAGTTCTTTTATCAACTTTTTGGTCCTTGCTTAACTCTGTTTTGTAAAACCGATCGCGGATAGATCTGATCGGATTCCGAACACGCGAAAGCCCAGCTCGAAAAGAATGCATGATTACGTTAAATTAAATTCACCAAAAAATATATTTACTAAAAAATTATATTCAAAACTCAAAACCGAGACAAGCGATCACATTCGTTCCACCATATTCATTGACCCTACAACATTGTATTTGCACGGTTGTTCTTGTTGGGGGCCTTTGGTTATTTTATCAATTTTATTTATTGTAAGTACAAAAATTAATTCATAAATTAAATTAAAATTTAATTATTAATTGTTGAATATTATTTTAATTGTTGTTTGATAGATTGAAATTGAATTGATAATTGAGGTTTTTTTATTTATTTTAAGGTGTAATTTGAATTTATTAATATTTGAATAACTCATAATATTTATTTTATGCAAAACAAAAATATGAAAATAAAATTGGGTGCCTTTACTTTAATAATTTGCTTATTCAAATATAAAATAAATACTTTATTATTCTCTCCTTGTGGAATCATTTAAATTTTTTATTTTTTTTATTTTTTTTATTTTTTTTAGTTTTTTTATATTTTTTATATTGTTTGTTTTTTGTTTTTGGGGTTTTTTTTTTTTTATGAATTTTGAGTTTTTTTAATTTTTTATATATATAATAGAATTTTTTATAATAATATTTTTTAAAAAATATTTAATATTTATTATTTATATTAAAATGGAGAGAGATTCTCTCCCATTAAATTAAATTAAATAATAATATATTTTTTTAAAGTTCAATCATTGAAGCATGTATAATAATTTTTAGGAAAGAGTGCAAACAATAAAATGTTTGCAATCATATATATTCCAAAAATATAAGGGGACAATAAATTGCTTGATGAAAAATAGATATATTTTTTATTTGGGTTATATTTATTAAAAATTGATTAAATTTAAATTTATGCATTGCGTGATGCTAGGATCTATTTATAAAAGTGGTGCATTTAATATTTTTTGTATTCGGGGACATAGAAATTCAAACACAAACCTCCGACAGGTCAATGACCAACATCACATCACAAATCATGACGACCATTAAGAACGCGATAAAAAATGCTTAGAAAAATTGTCACTTATTATTTTTACTTATTCATTTTTTAAATTGTAGTTTAAGATTAATTAAAAAGTCTAAACCTAAATCTTTTACTTATTTATAAACTACAAGAACTCCTAAGATAGTACTTTAAAATTGACTAAAATTTTGCTTCTTAAATCTTTTTTATTTGAACAAACTGATCTACAAACACAGCTTTAAAACGTGATTCGATAATCACGAATTTATAACCCATACCCCAGTACCTCATTTGTATCCCTATGTATGGCTTGTCTTATTGGTGTTGCCTTTTCTTTCTCTTTTCTCCTTCCATTATCGCAAAATTAAAAGATAATCCTCTTTTTATTTTCTCTCTTACGAAAAAGTGTCTTTCAATGATGCAACACTCACCGTGGTATCTAATGAAATGAAGAAAAAGAAAAATATAAAAAGAGAAAATCATATAAAAATCATAATCACTTTATAAACAAGCATTATAAAACGCTCCTTCCATATTATTTATTCATCATAATTTTTAACTCACTATGTCGAAAAAAATTAAATAGTGAAACTTTATTCGTACTAATATGTTAAATTCTTCTTTTAAAGATTGTATAAATGGAAGAAAGAAAGAAAAATATAAAAACACAACATAGTTTAAGTTCTTTTAATTAATCGGAAATAGTTTTGCTATTCAATCTTTTTAGTTAAATATACACTATGTCTTCCTCGCTTCAACTTATGTAAAAGTGTTTGATTGGGATAATGAGTTGTGATAAAGACATTTTTTTAGATGAAATCATCTTATAACCGTTGAATGAAAGGTTTAAAATAAGTTATTACTAAAATTTTAAAGTACGAAACCCTATAACAACATGTTGTTCACGTTTTTACGCTTAGCCATAACACAAAATAATTATTCAACTATTTTTAAAAATATTTATGTCTAATATGTTATGTACCCTTTTGTACTCGAACTTGATGATCTCTAATCAAGAATCACCATAAGTGAAACTTCGAGGTTCGTGGATTTATCAATAGACTGATTTTTGTTTAATTTGTTTATATTATCTACTTCTACCGTAGAAAACTTTAGTTGAAGATGATGATAATGCAAATACTGTGTTTCTAATCCAACTCAAGCCGAAGAAATTTATCTGACCGTGCCCACCTACCATCCCTAATGTGGATCTCAAGGGTATTTTGCGTTTACAGAAACACAATAATTTTTGCTCTAACCTTGTATGCCGATAAAAATTGTTAAAACATCTTATAACTATGTATTATTACTGAACTGAATCCAATTATTATTATATATTAAATTCAAAAATTAATGCGGAAACTAGAGACTTCAATTATTGAATCCGCCTCTAATTAGTTTATGCTTAGTTACAGCCATCGGTAAAGCACCCTAGAAATGATTCTTATTTTTGTGGTTTTAATCCAACCTGCCGAAAACTTATTCCCACAGTCGTCGGCTCGGCTGTAACCTCTGTATACCCCTACCAAATTGCTCCGCCATGTGACAATGGTGAAGAAAAGGTAGAAATTAATCCATCTGTTGTGATGAAAATTCATGAAATTAATTAAGTTCCTTCTTTGGGTTCAACAAGTTTTTGATCATCGATTTTCAACGTTCATCTTCAATTTTTTTCGTTTTCATGATCATTATCATCATGATGATGAGATGACTGTGCAGTAGCAGTGTTCGACAGATTGTCCATGAAGAATTGATCAATTAGATCGAGATCAAGGTTGAGGTCGAGGTCAATGTCCAGTTCATGAACTCTCAGTGTTTTCTTATCAAACAACCCGGTATTATCACCACCACCTGAATTGACGTCGTAGTGGCGATTTGCTGAATTTCCGATCATCGTAATCGTATGAAGAGGTGCTGGCGGCGAATGTACTATCCAAACATTCATCAATTTCTGCTCTGAAGTTCACTTCTTCGCTTCCTTTAAGCCATGGAAAGTCGAAAACTCCAGCTCCAGCTCCAGCTCCTGAACCTGCACCTGACTCATCGTCCTCCCGATGATATTCCTCTGTTCGGGTAAAGTTGTTAACATTCTCCAATTTGTAGCTAATTTCAACATCAAAATCATCCTCCTCCTCCTCCTCCTCCTCCATCGACATGATTCCACGCTTCTTCGTGTTGTTGTTGGACTTCTTCTGATCCGACGTTTCTCTTCCTCTCTTTCTCTTCTCCATTTTCAGATAGAAATCATACAATTTTGATGTTACATATTAAGTGATGAACAGGTCTCAACACGCTTTTTAATCAAAATCTGGATCAGAAAACTCCATAAAATACGCAAACAAAAATGTTTAAATTTGTTACCTGACATTTTCCCCGTGACTTATCACATTTTTTTACTTTTTTACTTTTCTCCCACCTCTCTTCCCGCTCCGTACATATTTCGTGAGTAATTTTTTTCTTTAAAAAAGAAACCGAATTTCACGCCACATTTGCAAAGGCCAAAATCATGCATTTTTTTTTTCCTTCTTTTTTCTGTTATGCACTTGAAATCTTGTTTGGATTCTTCTTCTTCTTCCTCCTCCTGAGTTCGGAATTCTAGGACGGTGACCTAAAGTGTTAACAATAGAGTTCGAAATTTAATATTTGTACAAATTTCTATAGTCCTCGGCCGCGCTTTATAATCCATATCCCCGTTTACGTACATCCCGCCCGTCTGCTTTTTTTTTTTTAAAGATTAAAAAAAAAGAATTATATTAATAAATGCTTATCTTTCTTCAATTTAAAAAGATACTTTTAAATTCTAATCTCTCCATCTCACTCTTTTATTTTTGATAAATTCAAAAGTTTTGACTTAGATTTGCTGTGACAAAATAAAGAAAATACTCTTCTTCTTCTTCCTCCTCCTCCTACCTCTCGTAATTTTTTGAGTTCTAATTCTAGGACGGTGACCTCCAAAGTGTTAACAATAGAGTTTGAAATTTAATATTTGATATAAAATTTATAGTCCCTGCCACTGCTATTCTCGCTTATGTACATTCTCGTTCGCCCGTTGGTGTCTTTTTTTTTTTTACAAGATGTGAATGTGGTTACGAAAAGACACTTTTTTGGATTGTATCGAAAATACCTTAATTCGGCCCTCCATCTCACTCTTTATTTTCGATAAATTCGTAAGTTTTGACTTAGATTTTACATTAAAATAAAGAAAATACTCTTCTTCTTCTTCTTTCTTCCTTATTTTTGCATTGTTTGTAAAAAGTTAGTTATGTGATCTCGCTTCCTTGTTGGAGTTTACCGAGTTCTCGTAATTTACATTGCCACAATACGTATAACAACATCGTCGATTCCTGCACGGGATTTCAATGAGTATGTTGCTGTTGTTGTATCCTAGTAAGTATAACTATTTTAATTTGTAAATCTTTGTTCTATCATTTTGTCTTTTCACAAGTTTTGTATTAATTGATTTATAGACAAATTTTGATTACCACAAAAATTAGGATTCTTATGACCTAATTAATTCACTTTGATTTCTTTTATCTCGATCAGTTCATATAAAGTAGAAAACATGATAGTATTGATGTGGCTGGCTTCATTGCCCGTGCATTTGAACGCTATTGATCTCTCGTAGTAAGGGATCAAGGATTTGAAGTTTATCTGCCTTTCTACGCGATCTCAAGTTAGTACTGCATCAGCAACTTGGTTCATAGCCAAAATATTTATAGATATTTGAAGCTTTTATATGTTATATATGTGGATAAAAGCTATTGATTTCACGTAAACTCGTAACAAATCATCTGGGATCCGCCATTCACGTAGATTAATAATTACATCTCATTTCTGAAAAGAGCTTTAAAATTACCTAAAACTTAAAGATGCATTATAGTAAGGGCGGATTCAAAATTTGAACTTGATAAGTTTGACCTTTTAAATTCCTATTATTGAACACATTGTTTCAAAATTCTGGATTGAGATGTAATATCTGTTGCAATTTAGTTAAAATTTTATATATAAATGAGCAAAGGGTGAAAACAAACACAAGCTTTTTGAATGTCATATCCGAACTAATATCGTGCGTGTGAGTTTCGCACCGAACTACGCCTGCTCACTCTTCCTACAAACCGATAGTTGAGGTGTGTTTGATAAACATTTGGTGATAGTTCAGTGGAAAACTCGCACACCCGATAGCCTCTGGAGCACGAAACTCAAATATTGTGATACTTCGTATGTTTTTATTATTAACTTTATAAATTATGCTCCAAGGCCTAGAACATTAACTTGAGATGAACCTGGTGCTATTGAAATTCAAGAAGCTATTTCAACTGCAGCTACTTGACTAACGATATATAACACAACATGTTCTTCAAGGCACCATTCCCCTATAGTGACTTTTCACAAAAATAAGTTGCATCCTTTGATATTTGCTTTGAAATTACAAACAATCATGAGTTTATGGTAAAAAACATACCGAAACTATCACTTATCCACGAATTTCGTATCTCAACTATTATTTGAATAAACACCGGTTATTTTAGTTTACATTCAAACTTAAGTAAACCAACCCTAAGTGGTCACAACATCTTGTTGATATTGATTAAGGAGTTTGATGGAGTTTAGTCGACTAAATGATAAAAACCTAGAAAATCGCCATCGCTAATACCGTGGCTTCGTTATGTAGTCAGTTAAGGCCGAAGTAGCGATTTTCTTAGAAGATATACTCTAAATACCAAAGCGAACGGGGCTTCCGAGCGAAAGTCTAGCTAATGCTCGGGCTTGCCGTTGGAAGGACCAAGGATGAGCTTATGGAGATAGCTTCTAGCACTAAATAGGCATTAGATATTCCGAACCGAAAGGAGGCAAACAAATGAAGGAGGCATTACGGGTCAACCCAAGTATCAAGGTGCATTTTAATACAAAAGGAGTGATAGTTGAGGTAGCAATTGGAACAATGAATAGTTGATTTGATGAAACTCGCGAAAAGGTGATATAGTATAGGCGTGTTTTTGATCATTTATAACTCAATAATCATTGAAACATTAATTTTTTTAAAAGGATTCTTTGCTAATGAAACACTCTTTGGATCATGTATATCGAGATACTCCATCTTACATACATTCTTCTAATATTTTCTTGAGAATTTCAAGTTTAGAAGATAAATAAGCAAGGGGCTAAACATCAGGAATCATGATAGTGAAACAGCCAACTAAAACCTCAACTTATTAGAGAACACTAATCCATTAAAAAAGATATGAGGAGAAGTAGAAGGAAAACTATTCACATCTGCTAATCTCAAAGGCTAATGTCACTCAGAGAAGCCAACAGCGATTGGACTTCTCACGTAGTGAACGCGATCAGTCCATCGCAATTCCCTTGAATATGTAAGCATCTTTTACTACATTACCATCCTTAACTTCAATTGTCAGATTAAAGCTCTTCTTGACCAACGCGATCAAACTTCAAGACGCGGGCTCAATAGTAATCGAGAATATACTTCTGTGTAGACGGACACGAGCAGTGTATAAGCCAGGGGAACCAACGTTCTTGAGCCTGCGAGTGACTGTGACAGGAGCTGAGGGAGAGATGTTGAGGATTGTTATGGCAGGATTGTTGAAATTCAAGAGGTTATTAAGGCCCTGCTGCTGCTTCTTGGGACAATGATAAGGTGATCCTGTTCCTGAGAATTTTGTGATGTTCTTTTGTTGTAGCCAATTGTACAGAGGAAATCATAGTAGTCATTCACTGTTGGACCATAGACCAAGCCAGGTCTGTTGGTTCCATTGGGGCGCATATGTCCAGCGCCTATAGTTAAATTGAAGTTGCTTTGTACTCCTCCGCTGTATCACGCATTGGATTGATAGTTGTCTCTGTTCTACAAACAATGCATCTCACCCTAGTGAAAGCATGTCTGACAATTGCTAATTATGAGTTTAAATTTAGTCCTGCCTGCTCATTTGACACCTCTGAACAGTTAAAAGTGGCGTTAGTACACGACCTGTGGTCATAATGGCGGATCTAATAGCAGTGGGACTCCAATCCGGATGGAGGCTCTTGAGAAGGCTCACCAGCAAGATGGGGGCGCACATTGAGGTTCCAGAGATCATGTTGAAGGGAGTCTTGCGTTTATCGTAGTTCTCTGAAGGATTTGTTGCTTTCACTGTATGCAGCTATGATATCCACTCCCCGGTGCAGTAATATCAGGCCGCAAGAGGATGCAGAGACGGATCCAGAATTCAAATTTGATGGAAAATCTTTTGAAATTATGAGTTCAGAATTTAACACTCATTGAGATTTTCACTACCCTACACACATATTTATGTTCCTTGCCGAAACTAAGGCTGCATCCGCCTTTGTTATGCACCAAAAGCCCACCACAGAATTGATTAGGATGTCGAGAATGAGTTTCCTAACCTTGAGAATCTGAGGAGTTATAGTATTAGGACCAACAGAAGAGAAAACTGCCATAAATGGAGCTGGCTTTGTGTGCAACACTGTCTCAGGAGCTGTGGATATATGCACGGGATATCTGTAAACAACAACGCCCAAGTTAGAACTACAAGTACTAGAGGATATATATACACACATATACACCAACACTGAAAAGAATGAAAAGTAAGAGAGAGATATAATAGACAGACTTAGAAGAAGCAACAGTCAGAAGACTCGAACTCCATCTTCATAATTGATATATGTCGCTGGGAGGACGTGAGGGACAGTGAAAATTTCGCTTCCAGTAGTCCTGTTGTTACAAAGGATCATTCCGACAGCACCAGCTAGAGCTGCCTGATGTCCCGTGCTTCCATTAAGGTGGTGTCTCCTCTAAGGCAGGCTAATATCTTGCCTTTTGCTCTTTTTTTGGATCCAATGCACCTTCCTTACACCTATCCTGCATCAGATAATCATAAATACATGTCATGATCATAACTAAAACTAGTTTTAACTAACAAAGAATCAGCTAAATTGGCCCTACGCGATCATAAACTGATGCATTGGCTGATTTAGCCTGTGCAGCACTGATTAATGGATAGAACTTTTCTTCAGGCACGTTGGTCTCGAAGGCTTGCTCCCTTAAGACCAATCCACTCTGCAGTTTAGCAGTGTTATGTAAACTGCGGTCCAGGGTGCTTGCTGCTACTGTTATGATCCAGGGAGCAACATTTGTGACAGTTCCAGGCAAAGTGTCCTTATTTACTTTCAGCAGAGGCAACTAAGTAACTATCCCGTTTTTTGACAGCGTGAAAGAGCTACTGGCAAGTCCATCGCCTAAGTAGTCAGAAGGCTTTCCACCAAGAGACACGGATATGACATCAACCCCTGCCGTATGGCAGCATCGGCTTTGATGATGTCTGCATCCATACATCCTGCACCATCTAAAGGTGGGCCAGCAAACTTTGTATGCAGCCACCCTGGTTTGGAGAACCTCCCTTGCTGTCCTATTCACGCCAAGCACGCTTGTCTGGGACTATGTTTCCAGCAGCGGTTGACAGAGTGTGAGAGCCATGACCATCATAGTCACGCACTGTGTTCATTGAAGCAGTTACCTTCCCTCCGCTCGCAATGTAGCCTTTATTGAAGTACCTGTTCCATAAGCTTCCTATATACATAATTATAGTAAAATCATACTGGTGGTGGAAGAGGGACCACAATAGGGGTTTGTATTATATACATCGTCAGCGTAAGGAATTTTTAACGAAATGTAAAAAAATTCTTTATGCTGACGATGTTTATAACTACTAAAACTCAATTCAAATAAACCATACTTGTTGCAAAGAGAAACCAGCAGTGTAAGGTTGTTTTGACAGATCCCTTTCCATCTTGAAGAATGGGTCCATACCTCATCACTGAAGCTCTCTGATTCAGGCCAAACACTGCTTCAAAGAGCACAATCATTACGACAACAATTACTACGCTCGCCTCCTCAACAAGTTGAATAAAGGACAGTGAAGGTGACTTAGAAGATCGATTATTTGTCCCATAAAAGAAATGGTATCAGTGAAAAAATAAGACAGAGGTTAATGCATTGGCAGTGTAACAAACAAAACAACAATCTCCGGACCTTATCCCCTACCTTGTAGGTAGAGAGACTGTCGAGGAAAAATAATTTAAAGCAGTTTGGAAATCCAATTAACAAATGGTGCAACACAACAAACGGACTAGGAATCATGATTGATCTATAGGCCACCTTCCATAAAAAGTGGTAATGAAACATGATCGATCTAGACCACCATCCATAAAAAGTGGTATCAATACCGGCTGCTGCATATAAGTTAGATCCAATTAACATAGTGCAACACAACAAAGAGAATAGGAAACATGATTGTCTGTAGTCCACCGTCCCATAAAAAGTGGTGGTACGTAATGTATTGTTAGTACATATAAATTAGATCCAATTAGGGCAACACATCAAAGAGAATAGAAAACATGATTGATCTATAGTCCACCGTCCCATAAAAAGTGGTATCGTAACGACAGTGCATATAAGTTAGATCCACACAATAGTGCAACACATCAAAGAGAGTTGGAAACATGATTGATCTATACTCCACCGTCCAATAAAAAGTGGTATAAGTAACGTAATGTCACTGCATATAAGGTAGATCCAATTAACAATAGTGCAACACAACAAAGAGAATAGGAAACATGATTGATCTATGGTCTACCGTCCCATAAAAAGTGGTACTGCAACATACCGTCGCATATGTCGATCCACTAACAATAGGTAAACACAACAAAGAGAATAGGAAACATGATTGGATCTATAGTCCACCGTCCAATAAAAAGTGGTATAAGTAACGTAATGCCGACATATAAGTTAGATCCAAATTAACAATAGTGCAAAGACAACAAAGAGAATAGACATCGCCCAATAAAAGTGGTATCAATAACGTATTGCCAAGTGTATGGTGTTAGATCCAATTAACATAGTGCAACACAACAAAGAGAATAGGAAACATGATTAATATATAGTCCATCGTCCCATAAAAAGTGGTGTATACAATGGTATAAGTTAAATTCAATAGTTAGCAAACGGACACTATAGGAAACACGATGAATTTCTAGGCCTTGGTGGATTTTAATACTGAATCAAGATTGGCGATGATTATGTCCTCACAAATCCAGCCTTCTTCCACAGTGAACTCGGATGAACAACACCCTTCTTTTCCAGCCTCCCCAAGGAATTCCCATGAACGAGTTGTGTGTAGTTTTCAGCTCTATCTGCGTGCACAGAGATCACACTTGGATGCCCTGCATTATTATTTTTCAAAACACAACTCAAAAGATTCAACAAAAATGTTGCGCTGCACCTGTGTCGATTTCTTTAAAAAGAATAACTTGAAAATCTGACGCACACAATAGATATTTTTGACTACTTGTACACTATAGTATACATACTTTGAATCTCCTCTACTTGATCATCTTCAAGATGAGCAGCAAAACCATTTATGTGTCTCTTATATGAGTAGAAAATGGCATCCTTAGCCTCTCTTTACCGTACAATGAATTTTACAATATATATCGTAAGTGCATAGAACTTAAATTATTATTTTTAAAAATATCTTCGGTGCATGTGTAACTTAATACCTTCCTAAAAACGAACCGAGAAATGTGTGATGAGAATCAACCACACTTTCAAGATCAGCTGATGTTAGTCCTGGACCATGAGAGTGCTCACCCAAGTACACTATGTATGACTGTTTAATAATATCCATCAAAATCAACCACAAAATAAGTTACAAGGAAAAAAAAAAAAATGGGAATGAATTTGAGAGCAATATGTAAAACAATGGTTATATTGAAGGACGATCGTAGTCTATCAAAAACATCTTCTCTATCGCCCTACCATCCATCTCCCAAGACTTCACCTCATCCTTAACTCTAATATACCATCTCCCAATACCCTAATGATTGATTCGACCATTACACTTCTAAATTTATGAATTCAAAATTTAACATTGCAAGGAAAATGGAAGAACATGCTATAGCTTTTTATTTCAACCAAATTTTCGCTACTTTTATTTGCTCAACATTTAATATATATGCGTATATAAAAGTAAAATTTGACCTATATACACAAATTATATATTCAAAATTAAGAAATTTTAGCAATTTTTTTACATACACACACACAAAAAAATATATAAAAAAATTTTGATTTTTCACCAAATTTTCACCTAAGGCCGTTCAAGATTTACAACATGAACTAAAAAAGTTAAAATTCTACCTATATAAACAATCATATAGGGATCTAAAATTCAATATTTATGAAAACTTATACCCGCATGCTACAAGATTTTGAGTTTTTTCCACCAACACAACCTAAAAATCAAAATTTTCAACGAGGATATTCAAATTTTATATAGACATACACACATATATATATATATATATGAAGTATAATTTTCCCATCAATAACTTTTACCTTCTTGATTGCTATAGCTGGTGTTAGTGACACAAAGGAAAAAGAATTAAGAACACTGATAAATAATTTATCAATTTGGATGATAACATTGTGCTCCTCGACTCAAAATAACAATAGTTAATTTTTTGTAAAAATAAATTATGTCTTTTAAGAAATATCAATAATATTATTAATTTTATATATATATATATATATATATATATATATATATATATATATATATATATATATATATATATATATATATTGAAAATTCAGTGATTAATATTTATTAGGAGTCTTTTAGGATAAGAATTTTTATGTTATTAGGAAAGATTGTTACGTTAATTAATTTGAATACTAGTAAAATACTTCATTTAGTTTGAATTTTCAATGTCACGGCACCATATTTACAATAAATTACATATTATTTTTCAGCAATTAGAAATAATTTAATTTTAAATATTTTTTTATTTTTAATAAAATAATTTATAATTATAACATATATTTAAAATTTATTTTAAATTATTATTTTTAAATGTCTCGAGATAGAATGTCACATAAATTAAAACGAAGAAATAAATGAATCTAGTTTATAGAACATTAATACCTAAAGTATATGCCTAAGAAAAAAATTCTTCTTAATTATATCATTAAAAATTCCATCCACGTCATTATAGATGAAATTAATATATTAGGTAGTGTAATCTCATAAGATAAGATTCAAAAATTAGGACGTATGCATATATTTTATCATCTAATTGATAGAGTAATCAAAAACTTAAGTGCCTTGAATCAGAGATAGTTTTCACTTCTTTTTTTTAAATTTTTGTTTTTAAAATTATTTGAATACAGAGTTGTTATGATTTTTCAAAATTTAAAAAATATTTTTATAGTTTTCGTAAGATTGAAACTCAAAGGAATTGATAGGGACCCGCACAAGCGAAGAAACATGTGGTTTAATTGATGGCAAAGTGAAGAATCTTATCGAGCTTGAAATGCCATGAATCCTCTTGAAAGAGAGGGGCGCCTTCAGAAACGCGAACACAAATGGTGCAATGGGGGCTTGTCGTCACTGTAGGCCAGAAGGTCAGGTTAAGTCCCAGTAACAAGTGCAATTCTCATGTTTGGCTTAAGTCATCGCAAGCTAATCCTAATACCTGTCAGATGTTCAAGGAAGATGAGGATGACGTCGTCATCATGTTCCTTATGCCCTGGACGACACACCCGCTACAATAGTCGGATCCTTTTCTCCAAATAACTCGCATAAATTCAAAAACAATTTCAATTGGTACTTATATTCAAACACCGCTCTAATTTAAAAATCATTTTCAACTTGAAAACAAATACTACTCCTCCATTTATCTTTACTGTCCGTCATATATTAAAAGTAGATGTACTTTCACTTTTTTTCGCTAATAATCAAGAGACAGTTAATTATCAATGGCTTACTAACTTACCCTTCTTACTAACTATAATCATTTCCAAAAACATTAACTTTATTACTCATTCTCGTTCAATTTTAATTGTTGTGATAAGATTTGCATACCTAATAAGAAAAAATTAATAGGAAGGTAATTTAACTAATATAACCCTATTAAATTTTTGAAAACTATCAACAATAATTTTTTTCACATTTTAGAACGACTTATAGATCAAGCAAGAGAATCTGACATACGCATCACCTATATCTTGAATTTTGAATTAACTATTTTTAATATACCTAAGAATTAAAATGAAACTAAGGGAATATAATCAAATAATTTATATATAGTAAAATAGTTATTCTATTTATTACCCTTTAAAAAACGCACAAATTAATATCGAACAAATAAAATAAAATAAATAAATAAATAAATATATATATATATATATATATAAATTTCCCCATTAATTTTTATATCGAAACACCAACTAATCGGTGCTTCTTCAATGTAAGTTCAGCAATGAATATGATGAGGGCGTAATCAATAGTCAACAAAGCTGACTTTGAGTAACTATGTGTCTCACGTTTGAATACGAGATAAAAATATTAGCTTAGCCATTCTATCGGCATCACTATTTTATAAATTCGACGACATTATTATTGTTTAAAATAAAAATTCAACCATGAAGACGTGTCTCTGAAAGAGCTGTCTAAAGCACAGCCTGCTACTAACCTCTTCCCTTTCCCCGCCACGTTCTATCTTCCCCAACTTCAATTCAACTTTCAAATTCCCATTGTTATTTGAAAGTATTCTGTTAATTCAGAGAGTTCAACAAGTTGCTCATGGCGAATTCATCGTCATCTTCCATTTCCATCTCCAATGTCCAACTCCAGCACATAACTCACATCACAGACTACAATTCCCAAATCCCAAAACACACAAACCCACTTGACGAAAACCAATTTTTTCCGTACATTCCCGGATTCTTCCTCACCCCAGCTGATATCGTCCTCCGTCACAACGTTCTCGATCTTTCTGGAACTTTCCCTTCACCCAACCCGCCATTAGCTTACCACAGAGCTGGGCCCCGCAGTCAGATCTTCTTCAACCCTACAGCCGTCCGAGCTGCGATCGTCACCTGCGGCGGTTTGTGCCCCGGAATGAACACGTGATTAGGAATTGGTTGTCGGGTTGTGGAAATTGTACGGTGTTCGTGAGATTTTGGATTAAAGCGGGTTATCGAGGTTTTATAGCTATGATCCGGTTCCGTTGAACTGAAGATGTTGATGATTGGCATAAGAGAGGTGGTACTGTGCTTGAGACCCTAGAGGTGGATTTGATCTTCAGAAGATTATTAATGTTATTCAATCATGGATTTAACTAGTAGGGTTTTCAATCCATTCAGGTTATAATATTTCTTGCTCGGGCTCTTCTGAAAATTGTTACAATTTACGCAAGTTCTAATTTTAAAAATTATTAAATATTATCGCATTTCTGACTCTTCAAAATCAGTTTAATATTAATTGATATTTACTTAAAATCCAAATCTAATGTAGATTTTAAAAAGTTATGCACCAGCCGGGAATCGAACCCGGGTCTGTACCGTGGCAGGGTACTATTCTACCACTAGACCACTGGGTGCAATTTATGCAATGTACTCATGTTATTTATGTAATGTACTCTTAAAAGAAATTGAAAACTAAGTAAACAGATTTCATGGTTGGTTAATACTGGCAATTATGTTGCTCCAACTCTTCGAAAGGTCAGATTTGCGTTTTTTGGATCCTCCAAAAGTACACTTTTCAGGATCCAACATATATGCGGCAATATTTTCTAAACCAAGAACATAAGATATGCTAAAACATGACAATATATAAATAAGGTGGTGTATGTAGTACGGGTTGTGTTTGAATCATGCGTTAATTTTATCTCTATTTATTGTTAGCTAGTGATGAAACTATATTTGTGTTTGTGTGTTGTATTATTGAGCAGCTTTACATCATAGGAGGCGACGGTACAATGCGTGGGGCAGTGGAGATATTCGAGGAATTGAAACTACGAAAACTGTATATATCAGTGGCTGAATCCTCGCACAAGCCAGACAATGATGTTGGCATTATCGACAGATTCATTCGGGTTCCAAACTGCAGTGGAGATGGCACAAACAAGCAATTAGTGCTGCTCATGTAGAAGCAGAGAGTGCAGTAAATGGCATTGGCCAGGAAACTTATGGGTCGCAGTTTCGGGTCACATTGCACTACATGCAACATTAAGTAGCCGTGATGTTGATTGTTGCTTGATTCCCGAAATCGACTTCTACTTGGAAGGTAATGTTGAATTGTGTAACCATCTCATATACATATACATATATAAAAAGTATACACATGGTATGTTTTGGGTGGCAATGAGATTTGAATCTAAGATCATTTTGCCAAGGAAAGTATAATGTTGAATACAACTATATATACATATACATACTACTTCTTGGGTGGCGATAGATTTGAACCACTTCATCTCTCTCTCGCCCGCCCGATAGTATGTTGGAATCAGCTGTACAATCATAGTACCAGTAAATAAATAGGATCCCCAATAGCCGGAGACAAAGGATTCATACGAGGAAACATAAGTAAACGGGCCTCTACTTGAGCCCGAGGACTCGCAGATGAATATACATTTGATGGCCATTTCTATGAATCAAAATCTCCCGTATCTAGAGAACTAATTCCTATAATTATGAAACCCATATGAGAGATATAAATAGGCTATTCTTTTTTTAAATTCCGTTTGCCAAGAGATGTTGAAGCTGCATAGATTATTTGGATTGTACTGCTGTTCATTGCCGTGCTTACACAAGGCTACCTTTTTCCAAAAAGCTCCGTTAGACCACTCCACCACTGCCCTCACCCCATGTAGGATTCAACCACGACCAATCGGTTAACAACACCGGCTTCTACCACCGAAGCAATGAGGAACAACATGGGTTTTTTTTCAGATTAATTCAATAAAAAGCCTATGACAGCTTTTTTTTTTTTTTTTTTTGAAAACCAAAAGATTATATTCCTCTATTAAATGATCTTAGTAGTTAATTATACTATGTCTCAACAGTATGGGAGGGCTGTTCGAATTTCTCGAAGATCGATTGAAGGAGACGGGGCACGCAGTGTTGGTGGTAGCTGAGGGTGCAGGACAAGATATAATTCCGAGGACTGAATCCCAGAAAGCAGAGAAGGACGAGCCGGCAACCCCGATTTTCTTGGACGCTTGAGGGTGGTTGAATTCGGAACTCAAGAATTGGTGGAGCAGGGATCATCCAAACAAGTTGTTCACGATAAAATACATAGATCCTACATACATGATCCGCGTGTCCCTGCAAACGCAACGGATAATTGCATTGCACGCTAAGCTGGCGCACTCCGCCATTCATGGAGTTATGGCAGGGTACACTGGCTTTGTTTGTGGACCTATAAATGGAAACTACGCGTATATCTGTCGATGAAGTTGCTAAAGCAAAGAACAAAGTTGATACCAGAGATCATAAATGGTCTTGGGTCAGATCTATTAGCAATCAGCCTGATTTCATCAGAAGTTGAAGCTTTTTGAAAGATTTCTGCTGTAGTTTCCCAACACTGACAAATATGTTGGCACTCTTTGTCTGCCCGTGGCAACGGTGGTGTCCTAGCCGCTGCGTGGCACTTCGACTATCTCAGCCGGAGTCTAGTTGAGTTGTGCACATTTCTAGCACTTCGACTGGAGTCTAGTCGAGTTGTGCGCATTTCAACTATTTCATCCTATCAAGTATTAGGTAACTGGTAACTATACCGAGACTTGAAAACAAATAGGTGTAGTTACGACAGTGGTTGGTTAAGTTATGGGCATTTTGGATCTGATCCTGCTGGAGTTCGGGCCGTTGTGTGCATTGTTGCACACATTTCAACTATTTCATCGTATCAATATGTTACCCCATAATGAGCAGAACTATGTATACCGAGACTTAAAAACAAATAGTTGGATATTACATATTAGTGGTTGTCGCCTTTTTATCTCTGCAGAAATTTAAATTTAATCTTCGAGGTTCTGCGCCTTTCGTCCTTTTTTTTTCTTAAAAAGTGCATTAGGTTATAAATGTAATGATAATAATCTCTTGATGAGTAATTAAGCAAATAATTCATAATTAATTTGAGTCTCCCCTTTTCCCTTTTTATAATAAGAGTCCCTTAGTTATTTGCATTTAATTGCGGTTGGTAGCTCATAGACGCTTGATATGATTATAATCATATTGATCAAAAGATCAAAAGAAAGTCTGAATTTTCCCCATCTGGTTCGATCCGGCAGTATAAGTCATATCGCTTTTATTTTTTTGGGACCGATCTTTTTTCTCATTTTGTTTGAAGCGCACAAGATGTGTTTCTTTGCACGGAGGCTGACGAGGGGTGCTAACCCGGCCACCAACGCTCACCTGATCTCGAGCGAGGCCCCCAAGGAGCCATCATGTTACACCGCGTGCGTAGCGGTATACCGAAAACGATCGTCTTTGATCTAAGCGTTTTATTTCACGTGATATTTTGTGATGCAAATTTTGAAATTTTCTCGATGCGAATTTAGGTCCGGCGAATTTAAATCTCATTAGAGCGGATATTAAAATTGAGTTAATAAAAAAAATTAAAGTGGGCAATGTCTCAAGAAAACAAATCAAATATCTTACAAAATTAATTAATTTAAAAAAACAAAAAAAACATGTAATTTAATTAAAATTAAAAAATTATGAATTTAAATTAATAATATTATTAATAAAAAAATAAAAACCAAAACATCGTCAATAAATACAATAAAGAACATATCCAAATACAATTTCAAAAATCAAATTATATATATATATATATATATATATATGGGAGATTTAGAGGTATGCCATGTGGCATGCCTCCGAGGCTCCATTTTTGTATTTTATTTTGTGATTTTTTGACTATTTTTGCTTAAAATTATTTTATTAACTTATTTATTTAATTATTATTGTTATTTAGTATTATCTAATTAAATGATTAATCTAATAAGAAATTAATCATCTTATTATATAAGTGAGAAGTCAAAAAGTGAAAAAATTAAAAAAACTAAAAAAAATAAAAAAAATAAAAAAAATAAAAAAAATAAAAAAAATAAAATATTAATATTTTATTTTTTTTAGTTTTTTTATATTTTTTATTTTATTTCGAATAAGGAAAAAAAAGATATTAAGTCTTAAAAGTTAAAATAAATAAAAAAATTTTTTTAATTTTTTTAATTTTTTTATCTTTTTTGATTTTTTTAATATTTATGTTTTTATAATTATTAATTATAAATAATAATAAATAAATAAATAAATAATATTAATACTATATACGTAGAATTCAAAAGTAAAAATTAAAATACTAAAATAAACTTTCTCAAACATTGAAAGCCTAATATACCCTTCAAATCATATATTTATTTATCAAATATTTAACGATCATTTTGCCCTTCAATCTAAAATTATTTCTATAATATTTATATACTAACAAGTAAAGTTACACTGCAATCTATCTATCTATCTATATATATATATATATATAAAAAATTAAACAGAAAAAGTAATTATTTTGAGAAGTGCTTTTTTTTTTAGTAAGTTTAGATTTTTTTTGAGTATTTTCTTAATTTTAAAATTTATATCATATATCATATATCATATATTCAATTTCCATAGCATAGAAAATAAAATAAAGAATTGTCATGACTAATTAAAATGTACTCAATATAATAAAAATTATATAAACTTAACTAAAATAAATTAGTAATTAATTTTTAATGGCACAAAAAAAATTATATATTAGGTATATTGCTTAACTCATTCATAATATAATAATTATGATACTTGAAAATTTTCGACTTTTAGATAATATTAGTTAAAATTATATATATATATATATATATATATATATATATATTCACAAAACATTCCTAATTAGTTTTTGAATGGTTGGTGTTTGGTACTTAAAAATATTTGGCGTATAAATAATACTAGGTGACTTATCCTCAAGGCTTAAATAATATACATTAGTAATTTTCTATAATAATCAAATATTATTATATTTTAATATTAAAATATAATAATATTTTAAATTATTAAATTTTACTAAAATAATATTTGCAAAAACTTTTTTAGTTTTCTTAAAAGAACATTAAGGAAGCAAAAGAAATGATAAAATGATCTCTCGGATATATAAAATTAAACATAAAATTTTTAATTTTATACATTTAAGATGTGTATACAAATATCACCCTTTTTTGGTTATATCATTGAGAATTAAATGTTAGTTCTCAGTAATTTGTTACTTATTTAACATTTAAATAATATAAAATGTAGAAGAATGAAATATAAAACGCACAAAATTAAATACATTAATTCAAAATTCACAAAAAAAGCTATACGTATGTTCTTTTATATTTTTGCATTTACATCATCCTTTAACATAACTTGATTATTTGAAAATTTTTGATTTTTTTCTTAGTAGTTTAAACAAAATAAAGAATATAAATAAATGAGGAATTAGTCGAGAAAGAAAGTAATTTTATTTTTATTTTTTAATAAATCAAAAAATAAAAAAACATATTTAAAAAAAAAGAAAACACTTAAAATCGAATTAAATATCTAAAAAAATAAAAAAAAACACTATAAATTATCATTAAATTTATAATTTATGATATATTTTGTTAAATATCTAAATTATATCTTGAAGAAGAATTAATATACATATAAGATAAAGGTTGGGACGTAAATATTTTAAAAATGTAAAAATCATGATAATTAGATGAAAAGAATAATTAAATCTAGAATTATTGTTGATGCTACTCGAATGGTGACAATGTTTCAATTTTTTTTTATGAATAAGAAGGATGGTAGTATGAAATATTGATATTTTGACTTTCTAAATTTATAAGGCTTCTTTATGCAAAAATATTTGCAAGAATGAATATATATATATATATATATATATATATATATATATATATATATATATATATATATATATATATATATAATAAGACAAATTTGAAAATTATCATATGAAATTATACGGTCAAGGTTATTCATAAAAGAAATTATAAAAGATAATTCTCGAAACATTGAGTACATTTGTTAAGATTTTATTGGCATGTGATCTTTAAAACTTTTAGGAAAAATTATGAAAAATAATCGATTATAATCAAAATTATTTATGAAGTTATTTTTAAAAATTTTAATATAGCAATAAATCATGAAAATATTTTAAAAATTAATAAATAATTAATTTTTGTGATTTTTTCATAAATTAGTAGAAAAAAAAAAGGTAAACTACCTTGGATTGCTTTAAGAAATGTAAATAATTGTTATTAATTATAATGGAGAAATTGAAGAAGCTAAAAATTAATAAATGAAAAAAAGAATAAATAAAAGGAGGAATCGAAATAATGTTTGAGTGAATACAAAAATGTAATATTACATAATAAAAGTATTAAAATAAAATTAATATAACAAAATAATTATCAAGAAAATAACAAAAGAAATAAAAGGTGATCTAAAAGAATACCGTGCTGCAATAAGAATATATATTTTTTCTTATTTAAATTTGAAATTTTGAATTTGAATTGAATTGAAATTGAATTGATAATTGAGGTTTTTTTATTTATTTTAATAAATATTATTAAAAAGGTTAAAATTACATGATTCCTAATTTGACATGTATGCAATTGAAAGATCAAAATTAAAGAGGATAATTTGTTCAATAACATAGGGTTAATTTTTCATTGTCCGACATATCAAATTTTAGGATGCGGCTTTTTTTTTATTTATTGACAAAAAATAAATTACAATTTTAATTAAAAATTAAAAATTATTGTATTTGTTTTTTGTTTTTGGGGTTTTTTTTTTTTTATGAATTTTGAGTTTTTTTAATTTTTTATTTTTTTAAATTATTGATTAATATTTTTATGACAAATTAAATACTTAATATTAAAAAGTTTTTTTTTTTAGAAATTTAAATAAGTTATGGAAGCTCCAACTATCAACCCTACCTTACACCTCAACCACGGCTATTATGACTACTACCTAACAACTCCTATTTTGTCATTTTTTTTTGGTGTGTGTGGGGGGGGTGGGAGGTGGGTAGGCGTGTGTCTTCGGTATTCATTTTAAGATTGGATTAATTTGAATTCGTAATCGAAAATCTCATTTTGAAGGGTAAAACTCTCTCTACCGGAGGCAATTTCATATTCAGATTTTGAATTTGAAACCTCTAATTAAAGATAAAATAATACTTACTATTCTATCACTTTGATGGTAATAGCTTGCCTATGCACCCGAAAAGGATATTCTCGATTCAGACTAATTTAAATTTACATGGGAAAGTCCCATTTTTGAAGATTAAAACTCTGTCTATTAAAAGCGAATTTGAAACCTCTACTTAAGGATGAAGAAGTCCTTGACAATAATAACTTGCGAAACACACGGAAAGAATATCCCCTTCAATATTCCTATGATAAAAACACTATTTATGAGTACAACCTAGCAACTCCTTGCTTTACCGACATGGGTTATCGCGAAATTATTAGGATTCCTCTATTCTTATTTAGAGGTCTTGAATTTAAGTTCTAATATGAAGAAATTGAAGAATAAAAAATTAAGCGAATAATCTAGACATCAGAATTATCAACTTTTCCATTGAAATGAGATAATATCTTTTACATTTAATTTTACTTGTCATGTTTCACTCACAGTGATTTAAGCATGCATCAAACTTTTTTATCATTTTAGCAGACTAATCAGTCCAAAAAGTATATCTGGCCCCCTACACCAATGCCACTACAGTTTGCTTTTCAGCTGCCGCTGCTGCTGCTTAGTTAAACCGACATTGCAATGTTAAAACAGCAATTATCTCCTGCTAATATACCCACAAATTAACTAACAAGTATCCAAAGTAGCATTCACCTTTCTTGAAAAAAGAAAAAGGACGAAAGAATCTGCCTTTCTGATTATTCCTCTCAAAAAATTTCACCTAAGCTGGTTGATGAACAATTGGTTCTTAGCTGGTACATGGGTCTCAAGAAAATGGCTTTAATCACCCATCTACCCAAACAAGAAAAGACCCTTTTTTGTTTTCTAGCTGTAGGAGTGTTGTTCTTATGTTGGGGTGTGATTGTGGTGGAATCTGGGATTGGGGTTAATTGGGGCACTATATCTTTGCACAAGATGTCACCTTCCACTGTAGTGGATCTTCTCAAAGACAACAAGATTCAGAAGGTGAAGCTGTTTGATGCAGACCCAGATGTGATGAAGGGTTTAATGGGGAGTGGGCTTGAAGTTATAGTTGGGATACCAAATGAAATGTTGGCCCTTCTTAGCTCTTCTACTTCTGCTGCTGATTTGTGGGTCTCTCAGAATGTTTCCAGATATATGGTTAAAGGGGGTGTTAATATCAAGTAATTAACTTCTTAGTTCTCTTCCTTTTGTGGATTACTTTGCTCTTTCCCTTGCCTTTCTTCTTTCTGATTTTTTCAGCTGCTAGTATTTGCCATTGTTAGGAGGATTAGCTGAGATTATGTTACAGTGAGTATTCATATAGCTGAGCCCCAACTTGTGTGGGAATGATCGAGGCATAGTTGTTGTTATTTGTGTCTTAGATATGTTACTAGGTTTACCTTAGATCCTATGCTTTCTAGTAGTCCTACAATATTTTTTTATGCCAGTTCAAAATATGGAGATAATTTGTGGTACTTCTCATTTCTATTTGTATTTTTATTTTGCATAATGTTGGCATGATGAATTTAATTGTTAAGTAGGCTTCATATAGGCTATAGCCAACCCCAACTTGTTTGGGACTGAGGTGTATTTGTTGTAGTACTAGTATTTGTCAATCTTTTATGTGTTTTACCTATGTAATGCCGATTGTCGTCTTTACCTCTATTTATCTGCTGATAGAGAAAGTGAAGGGTGTTGATTTCTTCAAACATTTGAACCATTTCTGTTCATATACATGGTTGTTGTGGCTCAGAATTCTTAGGATTCTGTATTTGAAGTTCTTAGAGTGAGCTATTAGAAAATATTTTTGTGTTAGTTCTTACAATATTCTGTTAAAGTTCCAGGTAGATGTTTATGATATGTTAGTTTTTGGTATAAAAATGTGTTAAAGATCCACTCGATGATTCACTAAAGAAGCATCTTGCGGCCACATTATTACATTCCATCACCCAATTGGCCTCAAACAAAATTTCTGTTTATATTAGCTGCAGGGGATAAAACATCTTGAACTTGAAAGAGATTACTATCACCATATAATAAACGAGGTAGATGACTAGTAGTAGTAGAACCTCCGTTCTCATGACGTTCACCAGTATAATTCAAAGAAAGACTTTAAAGTAGCCAAAATTTAAGCTCTTTACTGTGTAGTTTTTTTATGATAACAGACATCGCCTTTCTCAGATGCTATGATCTCAAGTAAAAGTTTTTGAGGGGTGGAGAAAGAAAAAGATCAATACTTTCCATAATAATAACAAAGCATGTTAGGCGGTGCTGGTATTTCATTTACTCTTTAGCTTTAAAGCATACTAAAGATCGTTTGTTAGCTTGCAGTTGTTTGCTTACTTACCAATCATATGGATCTTAATGATCTTTTGCGGGATCACTGACACCCTTTGCCTTCCACCACCAATAGAATGCTCTGCTGAGCTCTTTCTTGACCACATGTACCATTAACATTTGATCACACAGTTATTTCCTCCCTTGCAATTAGGATGGTTGAGAAATCTAATTCCTAGGTATTGCGTTTCCTTTTCTCCAAAAAGGAGAAAATTCTAGAATTAACAAGTTCTACCTCCTGTTTAGAGAACTTAACTAGAGTACAATTATATCTAATGAGTTAGAGAGTTGTCTAGGCCGAACATCTGGTGGTTTCGGTGAATTTGGCTCTAATTATGGATAGGTTTAGTTGAATCCAGGTATGGCTTGGGCTTTGCTCAATGAGTAAATGACAACTTGGAATTTCTTCTGTTCCCCTATTGATAAATGTTTAGTCATTTTCAATACTGTGTGTTGTTCAGGGCATCTTCTCCAACATTATTTTAAGATTCTGATGTGATGTAGTCTCTTTGTTTTACAAGTCTAAGGTGCCTTAATAATATAAGTATATTACATGGTTTGGTAGGTCTCTGCTGGTAAAATCAGCTTTACGAGATGTTATACTTTTGTTACACTCTTCCCTTCAAATCCACCTGTTTTGACATCATTTTTGACTTCTTGTGGTTAGTTTTATATATCTCTTGACCTGTAATTATTATATGGTAGCATGAGTGTGTACCATGTTCTTGAAACAATCTAAAAGTTTGCTAGAACTGAGTTCTAGCTGTACTTCCCAACAAACTGCATATAGAGATTCTAAACAGTGCTCCGCCGTCTGGCTCATATTGTAGATACATATTTCCTTCTACAGTAGTCAATGCATGTTAAGTTGTGTATCGCTAATGCAGCAAATGACACTTGATCATTGCAGCATCCCTTGTCTGAAAAGTTCAAAGCTATTACAATACTACTTTTTTTTTTGGTGATTCGAGCATATACCATGTCATTCTCTTGTTTCTTCTCATTTTGTTTCTCCCTTTGGCTAATGACAGCTATGCATCAACACAGGTATGTTGCAGTTGGCAATGAGCCGTTTCTGACAAGTTATTCTGGTCAGTACCAATCATATGTCGTCCCTGCTATGACGAATTTGCAACAGTCTTTGGCCAAAGCAAATCTTGCTAGGAATGTAAAGCTGATAGTCCCCTGCAATGCTGATGCCTATGAGTCTTCCCTTCCATCGCAAGGAACCTTCAGACCCGAATTGACCCAGATCATAACCCAGATGGTTTCATTTCTGAATTCTAATGGTTCACCATTTGTGGTAAATATTTATCCATTCCTCAGCCTATATGGAAACTCAGACTTCCCTCAAGATTATGCTTTTTTTGAAGGCACAACACATGCTGTGACTGACGGGCCTAATGTCTACTATAACGCGTTTGATGGAAATTTGGACACTTTAATAGCAGCCCTTACAAAACTCGGATATGGTCAGATGCCCATAGTTATAGGAGAGGTAGGTTGGCCTACAGATGGAGCACTTGGTGCTAATCTTACAGCTGCAAGGGTCTTCAACCAAGGCCTTGTGAATCATGTTCTCAGCAACAAAGGAACTCCTCTTAGGCCAGGGGTTCCTCCTATGGATGTTTATCTTTTCAGCCTTCTCGATGAAGGTGCAAAAAGCGTGCTCCCAGGTAACTTCGAGAGACACTGGGGAATTTTCTCTTTTGATGGCCAGTCGAAATATCCTTTGAACCTCGGAAATGGTCTATTAAAGAATGCAAATAATGTTCAGTATCTCCCAAATAGGTGGTGTATCGCAAACCCTTTGAAAGATCTCGCTGAAGTAACCAACCACGTTAGACTTGCTTGCAGTTATGCAGATTGCACGACGCTCAACTATGGAGGATCGTGTAATGGAATTGGAGCAAAGGGTAATATATCATATGCATTCAACAGTTACTATCAGCTGCAAAAGCAGAATCCGCGGAGCTGTGATTTTGATGGGCTCGGGATGGTTACGTTCTTGAATCCTTCGATGGGAGAGTGCAGATTTCTTGTTGGGGTCAGTGATTATGCTGCTTCATCATCAAGTTTTAGGTTGCAGAACAGTTGGATATCAGTGTTATTGATTATTCTTTGGGATGCTTGGTTATTCTTGATGTGATTTGGAGGTTTTGGTTAATGAGGATTTTCAGAAGCTGCTATAGAACATGAAATTATACTACATAGGTTAGGTTCTATAGTATTTTGTGTACAACTTATGTATGAAACTTGATGATTTATACTCAAGAGGTAGACATTTATAACTTATATTTAGAAAGGAGTTTTTAAGTTATACACATCATCAGCGTAAGGAATTTTTACATCAAGTCATCAATGCTCTTTTCGCAGACCTTATCTTTTCTCGATCTACATACAAATCATCTTCTTCAGACTCTGTGTGGAATTATACTGGGTTGGGTTTGTTATCGTAGTTGAGGGGCATATGTAACCATTGGATTGGATGTAGGAGCATCAACTTTGGTTCTTGTGGGATTTTGAGCAGCAATTTTATGAAAGAGTCTCGAAAGTCAGAATGTACGTCAGTTCTCACATGATATAAATATTAATTCATTCACGCAACAATTTATTGTAGGAGAGATGTTATAAGATCACTAGTGGCTTAGGCTGTTATATTGTTACATATGGTATCAAAACTTTGCATGTAACATCTTTAATTGAACTTAGCTCCTCGTATTATAAGATTCTCTCGCTCTGTGATCAATGTTCCATTCCACTTAGTTGGAGGTGCTCATTCTATTTTAATTTTAATGGGCCTGGGCTAATTACACTTCTTTAAGATGATAGTGAAGCAAACCTCTGATGACATCTTAGACAATCTCCCATGATAAATTATATAGGTATAACTAGAGGGTAAACAATTTATCCATCTAGTTTAGAAAATATGTACTACACACACACACACACTATCATGTCTAAACTCTTTCAAGTCACAGGATAGTTACCCATCTAGTTTACCAATATGGCCGAAATATGCACTACCTATACACTTCAATTACATATGCTGTGTATAGATATGTATACTTAATATAAAATATACACTGTGTACACATTTTGTAAACTAGATGGTCCAGAGGCTAATTAGGCTATAATATATTCATGGACTCAAAATTAGTCATCTAACCAAAAGCTTATGCATTAGCACAAGAATAAGGCTACATTCAAGTCTTTGTTTCAGTTTTTCTGCATAATCAAAGTTTGACAATGTTTTCAATAGCTGCAAGATACAGGGACGGAGGATCTAACACGCAACTTTTGCTCAAATTCTGTATATGTATTACAAAAGTCACTACTATTATATATTAATTTAAGATCATTATAGATAAACTTCAAATCCTGGATCCGCTTCTGGCTGGCTAGAGGAACACCTACTCTTTTCTTGTTTCTTGGTATGAAAGAGTCATTCAATCAGAGGGCATTTTCCTTTAGGGAATTAGCCAGAAAACAGATTTACACTGAAGCACTGAAAATCCTGCCTAATAATTAGAGCAAAAGACAGACGGAAAGAAGAAAGAAAACATCAGTTGCTGGCTGCTCAACTGTTGGGCATGGCCTCTGGACAAATACCTGACCACAAACATACCTGCAACAACAACCTGCATTTAGCGTAAATGATGGCTGTAGTAAACTGCGTTGGAATAAAATCATCTTTCTGGCAGTCGAAATTCTTATTTGCACGATATAAGATCAAACATAAAATGATGACATTACCATAGAATGATCTTCTTGAGACATTTATGCAGCCCTTCTAAGTTTGGCTAGTTCAGCCAAGACATTCTCGAGGGGAACTCTCAACTTGCTCTTTTTGGTCTGCAATTTTCCATGGCAGCATCAGTCCATTTTAATACAATGCTAAGTACAAAAATAAATAAAAAAATGATATAGACAGCACAACAATCATATAGTTGCCAAGAACCTCGGAAGAGATAGCAGTCAGTGCTGTTGCAGACCTAAAAATCGGCTGTGAAACCAATTACACGACCATACTACAAAAGCTTGCACTGGAAACAGATTTTGAAACCAAAAACAATAATTCGTTCTCTCCTTTTCTTGGATAAGTTAAACCAACAGCAACTCATCCCACCCAAATACTTAGCTCGGTACATAGAAATGTGCATAAACCATCTTGATCATCAATAGAAACAATTTAAGAAACAAATTCACTTTCCTCCTATCTTTCGTTAGTATCAATATAGAAGGTTATTTAAGAAATTAATTATAGCTTTCATGTCCTGTCTAGTCAAACTTAAAATCTATATATTATTCAAAAGAGAGGAAAAAGCCCTCTCCTTTAGCCAATTGGCAATTTTTCAAATTCTTTAGGACAACTCTAACTACCCGTGTAATAAATTTGAATTTTTAAGATTTATTTCAGCATATATCCACACTGTAATTTTTAAAAATTAGCATAATCTAACCCTACATAACCACTAGATAAACTTCCATAACCACTAGAGAAACATCTATCCTGCTAGCCTAAACTAATGGAGATGCAAAACTGAACTGCTTTTAGCATCATGGTGTGGCTAAATAATATAACTACACCAACACGGCAGAGGAACTCCATTACAGCAACATTTGCAGCAAAGGACTGATGATACAACCAACGAGGATCCAACATTTTAACTAAGGGGATTCGAAAAGAAAATATAGTACTTCAGATTTGAATTTGGAACCTGAAGGTGAATTTTGAACCCCCTAAACCACTGAGCCAACCTCTAGTCTTGTGTTCAAGGGATTCAAAATCTATAAATTTTTTGATGAAGTGGTTTCATTTAAAGAAGGCATCAAGAAGATGCAGTAGTTACAAGATATGTCGTTGAAGCTTACAGAAAAAAAATAAAAAATTCCTGGCTTCTATACAAAAACTGACTATGCCAGAGTTAACAAAATCTATATATACACATAAAAAAATTACCTTATATATAGTGTAATTTTTTGCCGAGGGGNCCGTCCCTGGATACAATCCCATCATTTCCAAGAAGCTAAACTGGAAAAAACTAACTGCCCAAAGAAAATGATCGGACTCTCGGTGACATGCACAAAAACTTCAAAATTCTGCCGCCGCCCATAGAAGCAATGTTTGATTTTCTGTAAGTGGCCTACAAAACCAATTTTCCCATGAAAAACTGAATCTTGATGCATTGAATGTAAATTTTCGGAAAAAAGTTGGAAGTTTAAATTGGGCGTTAAGAAGAAAATGGGGTACTTATCTCCTGAATCCTTAACGTTGAAGTGTTTGACCATGGACAACCCAAAAAGCAAGATGAAGAAATCCACAACGCTGCATCTGCCATAGAGGCATTGCGGATTTCTTCATGCTTGCGTTTGGCTTGTCCATGGTCAAAGACTTCAAGGATTCAGAAGATAGGTATTCTTCTTAACGCCCAATTTGAACTTTGGCTTTTCCAAAAATTTTACATTCAATGCATCAAGATTCGGTTTTTAACAGGAGAATTGGTTTTGTAGGCCACTTACAAACTTTTTTAAGTTTTATGGCCTTTTTATAAGAGATTTTCATTCTTACAAGAGATCTCATTTCCTCGTTTTTCACTCTGCTCTTATCCAGAGATAAATTTCTATTAATGATTTAATCTCCTTTTCTGAGACGTGTAATCCAAAAGATTCCAATCTCATCAATAATGGCATACCAAACCATTATAGGCAGCAAAGAAAGAAAATACAAATAAACACAAATTTTGCATTTTTTCCTTGCATTAAAGTTTGAGTAATAAGTCATACAAAATAGGAGTTGGGATTACGAAGAAATCCGAAGAAGGTTACACTCCAAGAGATCTCATTTCCTCGTTTTTTACTCCGCTTTCTATCCAAAGATAAATTTCTATATGATTTAGAGCCCGTTTGGTTTAGCTGAAAAAAAATGGCTTTTAAATATAAGTGCTTAAAGTTATAAATAAACAGTTATGTGATTAGATAAAAGTATTAAAGCTGAAAAAAAGTTATTGATGTGTTTGGTATGTAAGTGTCGTTAAGCACTTAAATGACTGAAATGCCCTTAAAGTTGTTAACACAATAAAAAACGAATTACTATGATATTTTCATTTCTAAAATAATTAAAATTTAAATTAATTTATATTTTTTATTTATTTTCAATATAAACTAATTATTCAAGTTATTTTTAATTTTTAAAATATATAATT